>JANHFJ010006792.1:11212-23108 GCA_032468195.1 Cerberus rynchops | reverse complement strand
CAATGTGCCTTGAGAATATCAAATGAGTTCCCACCTGTAATTTATATAAAATTTGAGACTGTCAAAACCTATTGAATGGCTTTATGAGATCAGAGAGTTGCAGTCTTTTCTTTCTTACAGTCTTGGACATCATAGTTTCCAGTTAAATGATCCACATTCCTAGACAGGGGCTTAGGAAAAAGATCCTAATGCATTTTTTATTTGCAAGACAGCTGGTTTCATCTTTGCTGGTGTTGATGGCTACACAACACATCATACTAAAAAAAAAACCCAGTGCTAATTCTCAATACCTTAATGATTAGGGGCTACTCTAACACCTTTACTCAGCACTTTGTTTTGTTACCTTCACTTACTCATAGCATTTTTGTCAAGCATTATTTTAGCCTTTCTGCAACCCATAACTATGATTTCCTAAACAAACCCCATTTCCCTAGGTTCATACAATAGATTAATCCAGGCACCATGGTTTATAATTCCAGAGCTGCATTCTTGTAATTAAGATTTATACCTGTGTTTCCCCAAAAATAAGACCTGTCCCAACAATAAACCGTAAAGTTATTTTTTTACACATAGAGCCAATATAAGCTGTACACCTCCCCCCAAAATAAGGCCTCGTTAAGATCCTGCCTACTCTGTTGCACCTGGTTGCATGAGGTGGGATGAGGCACACAGGTAAAAATCAAGCTAGGGTGGGGACCGGGGTGGGTGGAGCTGCCCCACGTGCCCTGCACTACTTACCTTAGTACAGTTGCAGCCAGGCTTCCCACATCCCAACATCTGCCTTGCCTTGCCAGCTCACTTCTGCTGCTGCTGCTTGTGTGTGTCTCACACACACACCAGGTCTCCATTTCACCATCAGAGGCCTTCAAGAAAGGTCTGTGCAGCTGAGAAATAAGCCCCAGATTGATGATGAAAGGCCTCTGACAGTGAAACTGGCGGCATGCGCATCAATCCGGAGCTTGTTTCTGTGCTGCAGAGGCCTTTTGAAGACCTCTGACTGTGAAACGGAGGCTGGGGGGAACCATGCACAAGCAACAGCAAGCAACAGCAGAAGTGTGCCAGCAGCAGCCACACGGGCTGCTACTGTGTGGGCTGTCGGTGCTGCCGACGCAAGGTGAGCCGGTGGAAAATACATCCCCAAAAATAAGACCTAATGCCTCTTAGAAGCCACAAATCACCCAGTGAGTTCCCAAAATTGGAAGAGAGACTTGAACCTGGGTCAAGTCAACTGCAATAACACACGCGTGCTCACATGCTAAGCAAAAATCAAATTAACCACATTTGGACTTCATTTATTTATTAAATTTATATGGCACCCATCTCCCCAATAGGGTGACTCTGGGCAGTTTAGAGGACAGGAAAAGATATATAGAAAAGTATTTTAAAATTTTTAAACTGCACATTAAAATTGCAGAAAATCAGGACCAAGGAGATGTATGGGATGGGGGTGAGGTCTTCTTACCCCAACAACAATCTCCAGTGGTGAGCATCTCATGATCCCAAGCCAACCAGCGAAACCAAATGTTAATGCCCTTCTTGAAGGCTAAAAGGGCAGGAACAGTTCTCATCTCCAGTGGTAGTGTATTCCACAGAGTTGGGCCACAGCAAAAAAGATTTCTCTGTGACCCCCACCTGCTGGAATTCCTCAGTAGATAGGGTTCATAGCAGGCCTCTTGCTGGCATGAGTGAGGCAGGCTAGTCTCATTGGGGTGAGGTGACTTCTCAGATACCCTAGGCCCATGCCATATAGGTATTTAATACCTTTAAAGCTATTAACAATAATAAACTATAATATTGAATTGGACCCGGAAGCAAACTGATAACCAATGCAGATTATACAGCAGTGGTGTTATATGTGCTACCCTAGTGCCCTCCCAGCATTGTGCACACTGCTGCATTCTGTCCTAGCTACAGCTTTTGAATACTCTTCAAGAGTAGTCCCATGTAGAGCACATTGCAGTAATCCAACTGAGAGATGACTAAGGCATAAGTGACCATACACAGGACCTCACATCCAGATAAGGGTGCATTTGGTGCACAACATGAAGTTGTGCAACGGCCCTCCTAGCCACAACTGCCACCTGCTCTTTGAACAGGAGTTGCGAGTCCAGGAGACTCCAAGGTTGCCGTACCAAGTCTGTCTGGAATGCAATCCCATCCAGAACTAAAGACGATAAACAGCCAGTTCACGAGGTGCCCTGCACCCACAGCTGTTCCTTCTTGCCAGGGTCCAGCTGTTGTCCCGTATCCAGATCCCTACGGCCTCTAGGCACCGAGAAAGGGAGGAACAGCATCACTTGGATCAGCAGGGATGGAGAAGCAAAGCATACAGATAATACTTTGTCCAATGATGTCAAAACAATCTTGCCCAGTGGTTTCATATTTCATGTAAATGTTAAAAAGAAGTGAGTAGAGTACTGAGCCCTATGGCATCCCACAAGGAAATGGCCGTGGGTTGGACCTCTCACTCTCTATAAACACCGATTGGGACTGGCCTTGGAGAAAGGAGATGAACCCGTGCCATAGTGCTCTGTGCAGCCCCAAGCCCCACAGCCAACCCAAAAGGATCTTGTGAAATGTCAGTCTATTTTGAGTCATAGATATGCTTAGAAGAGGCTGGGTCTCTGCTGTAGAATTGGGAATCTCCTATGTAGCACCATTAGTTAGTTAGTTAATATGCAGTTGGTATGCAGCACCCAGCAACACCAGAAGAGTACCAGTAGATTTTAAAACTTTCATTTTAGCGCCTCCCATTTTCTCCCTAGGTCATTCAGGCTATACATACCAAAGGAACCTGACTGGCAGCCTTTCTCACAGTTCCTTTCCGGTTGATATCCAGTGCAACGTTAACCATTACCTAGCCAGTTACTCTAGCTAGCCAGATAACAATGCCAAGTACTGTAAAACATTTCAAATCATACCCCTTTGCACATACTATGTGAAAAGACAGTCTCTGATCTGTACAGAATATACTCCATTCTGTGGAGCTCAGCAACTATCTTAATAAATGCTTGTAGCTACAGGTAGCTTATGACCACAATTGACCCCAAAATTTCTGTTGCTAAGCGAGATGTTTGTTAAATGAGTTTTGTCCTATTTTACGACCGTTTTGCCACTGTTGTTAAGTGAATCACTGAAGTTACTACATTAGTAACACAGTTATTAAATGAACCTGAGTTCCCCATTGACTTTGCTTATCAGATGGTCGCAAAAGGTGACCACATGATCCTGGGACACTGCAACCATCATAAATGTGAACCAGTTGCCAAGCATCTGAATTTTGATCATTGACCACAGAGATGCTGCAATGGTCATAAATATGAAAAACAAATCACTTTTTTCAGTGCCATTGTAACTTTGAATGGTCACTAAATGAACTGTTGTAAGTCAAGGACTTTTCAGTGCCATTGTCACAAATCACTTTTTTCAGTGCCATTGTAACTTTGAATGTCACTAAATGAACTGTTGTAAGTCAAAGACTCCATGTATAGCTTAAAAGGCATGACCTCAATAACATAATTGGTGAGTTGCCATCACTTCTTAGATAATATGGGTGGATGGATTAAAAGAGGCAATTATTCTATGCTACAAGCCCCACCTCCATTAGGTGGCTTGTTCTGCTCCCATGAGGTGCACCGTTTCCTGTAGTCATCCAAATACACAGATCTACATATGTTAACTAATTAGGTGGAATGTGGTTAGGGTTAACTCCTAGCAACCGTCTTTGATAAATATCCATTGTTCTCCCATAACTGTTCCCAGTAATTGCATTAATCCTATCCATATCTCCATCAACTGGTTCTTTCCAAATAAAAAACAATATTCCTCTATTGCTTTCTCTAAGGTTGTTACTGAGCTTATTCAGTGTTTCTGAACCTTGGTGACTTTAAGCTAGGTGTCTGGGGAATTCTGGAAGCTGAACTGCACACACCTTAAAAGATGTCAAGGTTGAGAAACATTGATCTAAGTAACAGAAGTTTTATTACCCAATTACAAATAAACTTTAGAAGCTGCTTGATTAGACTTGTTTAAAAAACTTATTTGGAAAGCTAGTCTGGGAGTCACTCCTCAGACGTTCAAAAGTCAATACCACCTGCTTTCTCCCTATTAGCTGTGTGAGACTCACCACTCCTCTAAGCAAATAGATGCCCTGAGGCCAGAGACTGGTGGTGTAAAGCAACTGATTGCTGTTCTTTCTAGGCACATTACTTTTGCCAATATCCTCAAAGCATTTAAATTACAATGAAAAAACAGAGCATTTCCAGAAGGTGCCATTTATTCTTTTTTCAACATGAGACAATGTTGGTCAGAGTGAATATGGATATTTGTGTTTATTCTAAGCTCTTTTTTCAAGGACTGTTCCTTAGCAATTATCAGCCCAGGAAGACAATATGTGATTCGCTGAACTGCTATGTTGTTAATCAGGTTCTACTGCTATCTTTTGCTTTGTTCCTGGACAGGTAGAGTCAGCAAATTATTAGGTTTGGAAAAAGGCATTGGGGCAGTTGTTTCTGGTTTTCTGAGTGCCTGCTAGCTAAGCAAAATGTCTGAGCATGTGGTCCGAGGGGGAGGGTCTTACAGCTGCAGCTGACTCATGGATCGGATGACCAGCTGATGAGTGAAGATATAATTCTTTCAGTAACTACTTCCTCTTAACTATTTTTTTAAAAAAAAGAACAGGCAGCTGGCAGCCTATGAAGAAGTAATAGGAGAAATGGAGAAGGTGAAACTGCTTCCTTGCTTGCTCATTTGATTTATTAGACATCTACCTTATGCAGCCGTAACCATGGGCAGATAATAAACAATAGTAAAAACAATAAAAATGGGAAGAGGGGAATCACCATACTAAACTTCTCATGTCCCCAGTTGTAACTGCTTCATTTAGCTTCAGCCTCACATCCCAACACTTTTGGGGGAACTCAAAGCTTTTGGAAGGCTAGAAGGTTAGGGCTTACCAGATCTCAGGACGAAGGGTGTTCTAAAGGGCAGGGGGCACTGCCTAGATCCCACTTAAATATGGCAATATTTACGGAAGGAGCCTGGAATCTGCTCACTCAGGAGACCTAATGAGTTCTGGGGCATCTAATTGCTATTGATGCTATTGCTAATGGAATAGCCAGATACCCTCAAGAAGATGCAATCCTGTAAATGACCTGTCCATGGGTCATTAAAGGCTTTAAAGGTGATAACAAGTATTTTGAAACACACCCAGAAACTGAAAGTCGGTACAGTTCACACAGCAACTATATAACATGAATGAACAGAGTACCAAAAGCTGCACCTGCAATCTCTTTCTGGACCAGTTACAATTTCAGGATGGTTTTCAAGGACCAGCCTCATGTAGAGCCAACTAGGTGTGAGTGACTGTAAACAAGGCCTCCTCCAGGAATGGATGCAATTGGTTCACAAGATTAATCTGTATCATCGTTGCCATCTTGAGCAGGCACCATGAGTCTAAGGTAGGAGGAAACCCTCCCCCAACAACTCTGTCCAGAGATGTGCACCATCAACAAAAGTCAAATAGGACATCTTGCCAGAGCCTTGGCGGGGTGGGGTGTCAAAACCCCAGAACCAATTAATTTTGCTAGGGTTGAATTGAAGCTGGTTCCTCCCTATCCAAATCCTTATAACATCCAGGGACTCAGCCAGAATTGCTTGGTTGGCCAGGGATGTAAATGTGTAGCTGGGTATCATAAATTCACTGATGATACCACACTGTAAGAAATAATCTTGAGGAAATAATAGGAGGAAGAGCTACAGTTAAGATAATAGTCAAATTTTTAAAAAAATCCAAGATCAGGACAGAAATGTAATATGAGAAAGCATCTCTGACATGACCATCCCTGGTTCTCACAAAGAGAAGTGGATTCATATTTCAAAATTTGGTTACTATAACCATATAATAAAAGCACTATTAGTTTCCGTGACTTTGGTTTATGACACTGGAGGGGAGACATATACAACATGTCATTAGATGAGCTCTTCCAAGCTGTAGATGTTGAAGAGTGAAAGACTCAAAGCATTGACTTTTCAAAAGGCATCTGGACTTCCTTGTTTTTCATTGAAGACTTTTAGCTTCTCATCCAAGAAGCTTCTTCAGTTCTGCCTCAAGCATTGAGACACCCCAAATTGAATAGGCCAAGGGTGTCCACCAACTGGAACCTACCTCAGGAGGAGGAGGAGAACCACAGCAAAACAGTGCCCCTGACTCCCAACAACCAGAGCTAGTCCAGGAAATTATCAAAATCGGTGATACTAAAAAGCAGTGAAAGATCCAGGAGGGTCAGAATGGATGGGCAATGTAGGCAGTTAATCTACAAACACGACTAATGCTATCTTAGCACTACAACCAGGCCTGAACCCTGACTGAAAAGGGCCTAGATAGTGCCGACCAAGCTGGTATTAAATAGCAACAGTCAGAATCCAGAGGTATCAGGGCTCCAGATAACAGGCCTTGTGGCTGAGCCCAGGGGGTCAAAATATAGTATTGGCCTTAAACACTGAAGCTCTCCCACCATACTTCCTGATGCCCATCAACAAATACAGAGTTCTTCACTTAGAGCAAACTTACTCTCTCAGAATAATAAAGTTAGAAGGGACCAAGGAGGTCTTCTAGCCAACCCCCTACTCAGGAGGATGAGACCCTTTATACCATTCCAGACAATGTCTGTCTGATCTCTTCTTAAAAACTTCCAATGATGGAGCACCCACAATTTCTGGAGGAAAGCTGTTCTACTGATTGTTCTGACAGGACATTTCTCTTTAGATCTAGGTTGATTCTCTCCTTGATAAGTTTCCATCTGTTACTTCTTGTTCTGCCCTCAGGTGCTTTAGAGAATAAGTTGACCCCTTTTCACTGTGACAGCCCCTCAAATATTGGACCACTGCTATCATGTCACCCCAGTCCTCCTCTTTGTTAGACTAGACATAACAAGTTCCTGCAAACGTTCATCATATGTTTTAGCCCCCAGTCCCCCAATCATCTTTGTTGCTCTTCTCTGAACACTTTCTGGAGTCTCAACATTGCTTTTGTATCCTGGTGACCAATATTAGATGAAGTACCATATTCCAAGTGTGGCGTTGCCAAAGCAGTATAAACACTTCAGATGATCTTGATAATGTCCCTCTGTTTATACAGCCTAGACTCTCCCTGTACCTCCATTGTATCTACCCAATACACTGCTAAGAGACTATACTGTCAGCATTAAATCTCCACTCTAATAATATTAGATTTTCTAGTTGTTTTTCTGAAAAAGGCACAAAGCTAAGTTTTTCATAGATACACAAGAATAAATGGTTTCAGACTTGCATAACAGAAATTGCTTGCTTTTTTCTTCTTCAAAGCCAGTTCATTGTTTTTTGGAAGAATTGGAATTGAATACTGCCAATGTCTGAAGAGCTCCAACAACAAATTACATGAAAAACGAATGTATCATTTGTTTTTAATAGACTTAAGATGTGTCGTGCAGATTTAACATCTTTGTGAAAAAAACCTTTACTTTTGCAAAATAAACACTACATGTAGAGATGGATGGATGTATATACCACCCATAGGAATGTAACAAAAGAAAAGAACTTCTAAGTAACTCTTTAGAAATAAGTCAAATCGTCATGCTTTTCTTTCTTGCTCTGGTAACTAGTGAGCTCCATTGGTTTGTTTTCATGGGGAAGCCTTTTGTACACTCGCACATGAATGTACTCATCATTCCCCACATGGATCTAGAAAATAAGAAAAACAATCAGATCCAATACTAGAAAGAGAGAGTGAAAGTTAGTCTAATTAGTAAAATTTTACAATATCTCAGGAACCTTAGGAGTGGGAGGTCTGCATCCAGATCACAGGAAGGGTTTTGACATCTCCATCTTTCCTACCTTGAAAATGGACTCCAGAGTAACAGAGTTGGGAGGACCTTGAAGGTCTTCTAGTCCAACCTCCTGCTCAAGCAGGACACCTTATACCAATCTAGACATATGGTCCTCCAATCTCTTATTAAAAATCTCCAGTGTTGGAGCACCCACAACTTCTGGAGAAGTTCTAATGTTTGGAAGTTTCTCTTTAGTTCTAGGTTGCTTCTCTCCTTGATTGGTTTCCATCATTGTGTCTTGTCCTGCCTTCAGGTACTTTGGAGAATAAGTTGACCCCCTCTTCTTTGTGGCAGCCTCTGAGATATTGGAAGATAGCTATCATGTCATCCCTAGTCCTTCTTTCCATTAAACTAGACACACCAAATTCTTGCAACTGTTCTTCAAGTTTTAGCCTTCAATCTCCTAATCATCTTTGTTACTGCACTCTAGTCTCATTGTCTTTTTTATATCATGGCAACCAAAACTGGATGCAGTATTCCAAGTGTGGTTTTACCAAGGCATTATAAAGTGATATTAATATGGTCTCTTTGCGCTCTGTGTACTATGGCTATTACTGGTCTTGACAGAGGCTCATCCAGTCCATCACACTGTTAAATGAATTGCATTTATACAACTTAAAAAACTGACTTTGTCTTTTTCTCCCTGATCCACTACTATTGTCTGCACAGAGCACTCCTGGAAGTTGCACAACTCCTGCATATACTACCTGAACAACCTTTACTATATCTATTACACTGGGCAGCAAATATTAGAACAAAGATATTTTTTCTTTCAATTGGCACGGTGACTATTTCCACCTATGGGAAAATCTAGAGTGCTTTCATTTCCAACGAATAAATCCAGTTGATAGATCAGGGGTGTCAAACTCAAGGCCCGTGGGATGCTTAGATCTGGCGCACAGGGCCATCCTGGAAACAGCAAAGGACTAGCCTACGGTGTTTTTGGCAGTGAAAACAGGCTCCCGAGCTCCGTTTTTGGCTGCCACAGCCTCCTGCCAGTGAAAACGGAGCTTGGGATCCTGTTTTCACTGACAGAGTGCTTAGACCACCACTGGCACCCCCCCAGGAGTGACGTTAAACTGGCCACGCCCATCCTGGCCATGCCCACTCCGGGCACAACCCTGATGGGGCCCTCAATGAAATTGAGTTTGACACTCCTGCTCTATAACTCCCTTCTAAGCATTCGCAAGTTTCTCCTTATTTACAACTTGGAAAGAAAAAGAACTGTAAATGGTTATGATTAAGGAAGTAAGGAAGGAAAAAGCAGCAGCCATTACTCATATCTGTGTAATGGGAGTAGTCTATGCATGCCAAGCAGGGCTTGTGATTACAAATCTACAGAGCTCATAAAAAAAATTATACAACCTAATTTCAAATGGACCCATTTCAGAATTATGCTGATGGCTTCACAAATATGTACACATCCCATATGTGCATCGTTATGGTATATTTGCATTTCAAATAGTTTTAAATCCTGGGTTGTTCACTATGTGCCAAAGTAATCTATACTTGCAAGAAAGAATCACTGACAATTACAAGGCAGTAAAGTAGCTCTTCCTTCTCCTTATGTGGCATCTGATTTGCGAGCACAAATGCTTTTCCTTTGCTCCCTGCTCTGCTCTCAGAATCAGGACGTTTTAATTTGATATGATGCTGGTTGTGGCAATACGTGACAAGAAACAGAGCTACCACAGTCCAGCAAGATCATTTCTGTCAGACTCCCCGAGATAAAGCACAGCAACTCTGCTCAAGAGAAATAGCCGAAAGGAAAGCACTTGGGCTTGAATCTCTGCATTACAACAGATAATACTGATATGCATATACGGTATCCGAAATAAACAAGCAGGGAACATGGGAAAAATGATACGTAATCTAACATTTTCTTTCTAATGCACATAGACTGGCTGACCTGCCAAAGGACTAAAACAGTTTTGATTTATGCATCCCTCCAAGCATAAGTGGTTACTAAAAAGTTAGAATAAAATAAAACAAAATATTTAAAAAGTCATACATTGGGATTTACCTCCAGAACCCGTCTAGCACCAGAATTTGGCAAACTTCTGATATTTGGCAGGTCTTTCCTACATTAAAACTGAATGCAGGCTTCTCTTTTACACTGTAAAAGATTTTCTTTCATACTTTTTACCCTAAAAAAAATTAGGTCTTTGTAATGAGTGTGGCGTCTCTGAGGTAAAGTAATTACGAACACAGGAAGTTGCCTTAGATTGGTCTGGTTCATTATCCTTATTGGCAGAAATATTTTTATTAAAAAGAGAGATTTGGAGAACTACTTTATTTTTTAATTATGATATTCCATTTTTAGGACTTACTGTTATGTTTTTTTATCTGTATCTCACCACAACATGGTAAGAAATCATATCTTCAGTTTTTAGTAGTCATTGTCAGCAGTGAATGAGAACAGTGTGGGTTTGGAATCTTTCCAGTTTTTCTGTCCATATTTCAAAGTTTATAGCTTTCTGAGAAGGAAAGGCCACCAAAAGTGTTGCAATGGGGGAAAGAAAACCTATGTAACATCCTGAGTTCTCTGAGTTTTGGTAAGTCTCAGTTGGGAGTCATCAGCTCCTTTCAAAAACTTTTGACAAATGAAAGAAGGCCCAGCACAGCCACAGAAAGTATAGTTAATAATGATGTAATAGCATGATTCCCTCTGCCAATCATAGGATTTCAGGCTCAGGAGCTTAAAAATGACCCACTCTTGTCTAATGTGACTTCTTAACTGTAGTATGTATAGCATAATTTATTTTCTTTTCCAATAATGCTCTTCAAAAACTGGAGTTCCCACCTTTTCTAGCAGCAAATTTGTGAGATTCATTTGTTGAAATTATATACTATACTTACTATACAGTCAATTTATATGCTATACATACATATATATATGGAAGCTCTTCATTTTGGTTGTGATAGTTCTACTTAGTACTTCCTGGTTTCTGAGCTACAGCTGATTGCCTTTATTGATTGCAGTTAGGATGAGTAGTAACTGTGTAAATATCAGTGTAGGGGTTCAGATTTTTGGCCTCCACCTAAAAACAAAAGTCATTCAGTTTTGCTAGCAGCATTCTCATAGAGTCTCTTCAGCAAGATTTATTAAAAGAGATGATTACAAGAAGTGAAGCAATTAAACTATTTCCCATCTACAATGGACATACATCCAAAATACATATGGACAGTCTTCCTCAGTTTCTTTTTATTGCCTTTCCTGCCCTCTGGATCCTTATTTGTCTGGGAACTGGCTATTATGTAAGTTTGTTGTCACCAGACAATTACAAATTAATTGGGAGAAGTGTTCTACATGAGCTGTGATGAACAGACAGAGAGATGCAAACACAGCTACAGATAACTAAATGTCTTTGAAGGTTAGTAGTTGCTTCTTTGCCTGGCAAAATTTATTCTTTTTCTGATGCCACAGCAGTGTTTTTTCCTCTGTGTGTCTCTTTTTTTACCCCTTTGTTTGCCAATTTCTTCCCCTCACATAATTCCAATTTTGTTTCCCACTTCTCTTCCCAACGTAGCTAGCCAATCTTCTCTACCTTGTCAGTTCTTTTCTGGAAGGATGGAAGGTAATATATACAGGTAGTCATCAATTTACGACCACAATCGACCACAAAATTTCTGTTGCTAAGCGAGACAGTTGTTAAGTGAGATTTCCCCATTTTATGACCTTTCCTGCCACAGTTATTAAGTGAATCACTACTTAGGTGTTAAGTTACCCATGTTTCTCCAAAAAGAAGGCCAGGTTGTATTTTCTTTTGATCCCCCCCCCCCAAAACAGCTATGTCTTCTTTTTGGAGGGTTCTAATTATTGACTCACCTCATGGCAGTGGCACCCACAGCCCTGACAAACAGGAGCCCACTGTTGGCCCACTTCTTCTGCGGCTGCTTGCCGCCACTCACAATTCATCCCGCCAGCCTCCGTTTCACCTTCAGATGCCTTCCAGAAAGCCCTCTGCAGTCACTACGAGAGCTCCAGATCACCCCAGAGCTCTATTATCGGATGCTGAGGGCAATCTGGA
>JANHFJ010006782.1:85705-97681 GCA_032468195.1 Cerberus rynchops | reverse complement strand
TCCCCTCACTGGGTCGCCTTTTTTATTATTTACTACGGTGGGAGAAGATGCTGCTTCTTGTCCCGCTTGATTAATTTTATTGGCTATTTTGTGGGGAAAGGCGAATTAGCCCAGAGCAAATCTTCCTCAGGGAGGGGAAAGACGGGGTCCCTTGGTAGCTCCTTGCGGTTTTCCTCTGTGTGTGTTGTGTGTGTGTGTGTGTGAGAGAGAGAGAGAGAAAGAGAGAGTGAAGTGAGTTCAGATGCATTGCCATATTAATCTTTCCACTTTTTATTTTTAAAATGGTGGACAAGTTCCTTTGCTAGATTCGTGTGGGACACCCCGAAAAATAAAAGCTGAGGGGAGAGCCAATTATTTTAACTTGGTATTCCTACTGAAATAAGGATGGGGCCCTGGAAATATATATGTATTTTTTTTTTAAAAAAAAATCTATTAATAGTATCTTGCTACAGGACAAAATATTGCAGAGTTTCCCTGTTTCCCTCCCTCAGGGAAATTACATAGGTTTAAACTTGTGTTTTGCTTCTTGATTTAAGTATCTAATGTTTCTACAGTCCCCCCCCCCTCTGTATCTGAAATTCATTTTTTGTGTGACAATTATACTTAAGTTATTAATTAACATTGACTAATGAATAGTGATTAATGCAAAACACAGATAATTAGCAAGCAGCTTAGCTTCTCTCCTCCATAGTCCCCATCCAAAATATATTTTCCTAATCTTCTGAAGGATCTTTGAAGAAAAATGTAGGGAACTTTGAGTTCCTTTTATTTTTCTTTTATTGTGCTGTTTAAATTCATTGTAGTTGAGGTTTAAACTACAAGCTGAAATCTCTTGAAATTAGTAACGAAATGCAAATACTACTTTAGGAAAATACTTTCTCCAGTCTAGTGGTGCTAATATTTACTAATGCTAATAGTACTTTACATTAATGCTTGCTTTTTTTCTAGGCAAATGACAGAGAATGATATTTAGAAGTCTGGTCATTATGGCTTCAGTATATTGTGAGGCCTATAGCATATAATGTATTGTCCACAAATACTAATTTTGTCAAAAGAAAAATGCATATTTTAATCATATATTTTTGCATCCTTTGGAACATACATAATTTTGGAACATGATTCCGCAGATGATCTTGACAGAGCTTGACTATTATGATGATGAATAATACATCATAGTAACATTTTTCAAGAACCAAAGATTGTTACAGTTTCTTGATAAAAGAATTGTTTTGGTACCCATATCTTTATTTTGGTCATAATTTGTAATTATTGCTAATATTTAGTCCAAATGTGATTGCAAAACAAAATTTATAGTAACTTTCTGGTTTGCTCTCATTGGTTTCTAACATCAACTCTATGATTTCTGTTTAATTTGCTTAAGGAAACCGTGAGTAGAATTCTAGATTACACAGAAACCCATCTGTCAGTTCAGTCTTTTATATAGAAATGAAACCATCTTAAACTCTTTTGTTCTACATTGCTCTCTTCTGACAATCTTGTATTCCTTAGTAGTAGGCTTTAAACTGCCAAAATAATTTCTGAAAAATTATTAATCCAGCATCCCAAACCTATACATCCTTCGTTTGAAATAAGACACTTCTATAGGTTATTCTCTGTTCATAGAATTGTAAACAAGAAGTATGACTTTGTGTATGTTTATTAAGGAATAAGCATCTTGCATTCCTGGAACTTGCTTTAAAATAAATAGAATTGCAATGTAAATGACAATTTTGCTATAGATTCAGTTGGTTTCAGCAAATTCAAAATACTATCTTTTAAAAGTACTGTTCTTGCCCTTCTATTTCATTGATTGCATGGCAATCATCTCTGTTCTTAGTGGAGATGCTCTGTAGACAGATCTTGACTGTTATGATGATGAGTAATACATAATAGTAACATTTTTCAAGAAGAAAACAGAATAAATGATAATAGAGCACGTTCCCTAATGTAAACAATGCCTAAAATAATGTTTATTAAATAATTTGAGAAATGATTTGCCTATTTATATATAAGGCAGAAATTAAGAAAATAAAACACTTGAATAATAAGAGCCATCCTGAAATATGGTTGATTCCTTGGATGATCTTGTGTTTTTAACACAATGCAGGACATAATGGGATTTAATAAATTATTATATGGTGCACATTATTTCCATATATGGGCATTCAGGAATAGTTCTAATTTCCAGATCTTTTCAAAACCAAATCCTATAATATTCGGTGAAGCTTATTCCCAGGTATAGGACTGTAAAATTGGAAAAATAGTATAATAGTCCATTAAAAATATTTAATTGTTTTCAAACTGGGGAAATGAAAACATAAGAATACAGCACAGATCTCACCAAAAACTTGCATTGTGCTATAAAGGAATTTATTCCTGCTAGACTAAAAACCGCATATATTATTTGAAACATTTTAGTACCCCACATTACATTAAAGTATGTGGTGAGCCCCAAAATATTCAAGAGGCTGAGCCTAGTTTAAATTCTAGAACTTGAGTATTGAGCCAAAGAATTAGGAAATACAAGAGTGAATAAGTTTAAATCAGTGGTATGCTTTCTAATACCCTAATTGGAAGGTAATAGATTATATCAGAAGGTTTTCTGATACTAATTATAGGATACAAAATGCCTTGGGATGTACTAGTAGATCTCCAGGTAATTTAGAATGGATTGGCAAAGGTTTCCAATTCCCCATTGTTTGCCAATAATAACAACATAAAGTGTCACCCCTTCCCCAAATAGATTACTGAAACTTTTTTAGGAAAATAAAGTAGATTTATAATGTGTAATTACTCTGACCTTAATTCTGGTAGTGAAAATACCCAGAGATCTCCTGTTTTGGATTTATGCCAGTTGTTCCCCTCCCCCTAGAATTCAGCTTTTTTTTTAAATGTTGATCTTCAAGATTGATATTTGTCTACTACACCAGAATAAACCTAAGCTATACCAAATGAATTTTTGTAGTTCAAGCTAAGAAAAAAACCATCAGAATAGTGATGTTTCAGACACTATATTCCATTCTGTTCTGTTAATGAAACGAGCTTCTGGCCATAGAATCGAACATAACAAAACTTCTGGCTTTTGCTTCTGTAGAGAAAACATCTCCATGCTGGAGTTCTCCTCAAAATATTGACCAAGCAAACATCACAACAGAATTTCTGTATAATTTCTAGTATAGTTATGCACATATGCAATAGAAAACATACTTTATTGTGCTATGTAACACTGGCAGTTCTCATTAATTGAAATGAAATGTAGTTTTTCATGTGACTTGTTAAATAATTGACAACTTTTAACTGGAGCGATCTGTCAATCAAAGCGAAACCTCAAAAATATAATTTGGGCTAATTTCCTTTCTCCTTGATACTATGATATAAACCATTTTGATTCCTAGGGTTCCATTCTAAGAGTAAACTTTGGGATCTGCACTAATGATAACATGTGTTATATACCCACTGTTATGAAACCAAATAATTGTAGAGCTAAAAATATGCTTATTTTACTGTAGAAGACAACTGTCCTGTCATTCCTTATATATAAGAAAGCCAGTTTGGTTTAATATTGGTTTTATTAGCAGGGAAACCTGAATTCTAATCCTGCCTTAGGCATGGGAACCAACTGCAATACTTTGGGGCAGTTACTCTCTCAACCTTAAGCAAAAGACAGTGCCAAACCTTTTATCAAAAATATTGCCTAGAAAACTGCATGTTGTTCATGCAGTCCCTTGGAATCAAGACTCTTGGGGTGGCGGGGTGGGACTTTGGCAAACATTGTTCTACATGTCTTCTATTTTAAAAAAAAACAAACCAGTGTTTTTATTTTGTGTCAAACAATAAAACTCCAATAATACAATCTCTTAAAAATGTAGATCATGTTGATAAAACTTTTTCTTTCAATATTTGTCACGTTGCAAACCTGACAACATTTTTGTTTTCCTCTCGCAGTTTATTTGATAGAGATGAAAAAAAGTTCGCGGTATTTAATTTCTATACATAGCATCTTGAATTGCCATATTACAATACTGTGCATTCCTTTCAAAATGGCATTCTATCCTTTAAAAAAAAAAGCATTCTTCTATCTGATCATTCCAAAACTGTTTTGGCATTTTTACATATTTCGGGTGACTACTGTGTCAGGAGTATTAATCTGTTCAGAATCAGTTTCTCTGAAAAATGAGGAAAGATATTATCATTACTAGTTTACTTTGGAATAGTACTATGGTACCATTATCTTTCCTGTTATTACTCTGTAATGGTATGGGTTATTATGGCTGTAGGGAAAAAAATCAAAATTCTGTGCTGAATTTTGAAATATGTCTGTGAAAATAAACATTTAAATGCTGAAGATGGTCTGATTCATCTTAAGGACTAGAAGACAAATTCTTTGGATAATTGTTCCTGGCATTTCATCTCTATCTATAGAATATATAATTCAGAAAGCCCTAGTTCCTTCATCCTGGACTGGAAAGGATATAAACTGAGAGAGTCAACACACTGTACAGATAGAATTGTCAAGAGAACAAGTTTGTAGATGTGAACTGAGATACCCATAAAGATAGGTTGATACCATAAAGTTGATTGAAGAGAGCTAGCTTATGTCCCAATGGGTCTATGGATATTTACCATAGCAGCTTACAAGCTTAATAAATTGCTGACCTAGTCTATTTGTTACAGTGCTGCCACTGCTGCACACTGCTAAACTGTTCTTCTGCAGCTTTCTGTCTAGTAAGAATGAGATGACATGAGCAGTTGAGTCCTTTCTGACCTTTGAAAGCTGCTGGTTCTGGCCCAGATCTTCAATCAAAACAGAGGCTTACTCTGCTAAGCCACCTGTCTGTTTCTGGATGCCCAGGTTTAGCATATACGTAGGGGGAGGGGAGCAGAGGGGAGGATGATATTAGAAAGTGAAAGGAGAACCAAACATTGTAAATAAAAAAAGCTGAAATTAAAAGTGCCATGATTGGTTTTTATTTTGTAATAACATTTTATGTTCTTGGTGGCATGTCAAATACAAAATTCCCAGCTGGAAATATTTAGAATTCTTTGTACATAAAGTATAAGTTACCTGGTGCTGCAGAGAGAGGGAGAGAGTGAAAGGCAGAGGGAGGCGGAGCGAGGGAGAGAAAAATATATACCGGTAACATGAGTTAGCAATCATATATACTTATAAAAGCAGATCAGTAAATCATAATTTTTGTATGTGATTTTAGTCATAATTAGTTGCATTTATTTTGCTTTGAAGATGTTAGAATCAGATTGTCTTTTCAAGCAGTATTACAATTTAATATTGGGAATGGTAACTTAGTCTGTAACTTAGAATTCATTTAAGTTGTCATTGATTTACGGTATCTTTCTACTTTTATTTATGTTTTGATATTCCGGAGGCTTATGGCAATGCATATGAAAGTCTCAGTTTATCCTTTTAGCAACCCTGTGTGTTATATTAGGTTGAGAGATGGCAACTGGCCTCAAATTATCCAAATATGCCTATTATTCTCTGACTTTTGGTTGCTGGCTTTGGGGGTTTTACTCTTTGTTTTATTTGGTTGTTATCACAGCAAGTGATAGTATCTAGGTGATCTTAGCTGATTATTTAAAAAACAAAACCAAACTGAGGTAAATATAGTAAGTACTTGGATGCTATCAACACAAGGGCTATAGGGTAACCTGAAAATACTTTGATAGCCTTGTCAAGAAAACTACTTGAATGTGGCAAGAAAATTACTTGAATGCATTCGGGTCAACACCAGGAATTGAATTTGACTAAAGATCTCCATCTTTATATAGTTCCTGGCATGATTATGCATATTATATATAGTAGATGAGTAGCTTTTGAAGTCCTGAGCTGCTTTAATAGTATTATACCAGTTGTAAAAAAATATTGGGACACATTATAAAGGGTACTCCACATTTATGTGTGGAAATGTACATTAGCAATCAACCTGATTAATTGCTATGCTCTTTTTGGCATATTTATTTTTATCCCACCTTTATTATCTTTACAAATAGCTCAAAGAAGTAAACATATCCAACACAGCATTCTCCCATTTTCCCCATAACAACAACAACCCTGTGAGGTGAGTTGGGCTGAGAGCCTGACTGGCCCCAGGTCACCTTGCACCACGCTAAGGCACTCAACTCACACACAGGGACTCCCTTAATCAGGTTAATATGTTTTTCTGTCAGTAATTTTCTAACATGCCAGGTTGCAAAGTTTTGTGCAGCGGCGTGGAAGATATGCAGGATATTATAATATTCTCCATTTTGGTTTATACCAAAAGTGGAAATATATATGAATCTTTCCCCAAAAGGACTGCACCTCCATGTTCTAAACTACTACCTATCTTTCCTCCCTTGAATGTCTCTCTCTTTCCTTTGGGAAAATCCTCTTTTGCTTGAAACAAAGAGGGCTGTGTCTGCTGTCGTGGCTGCCCATTGCAAACTACGTACTATTGCAGTATTGATCCATCAGCAAATTTTGTTCCAAAACTATATTTTAGTCACTGCTGTGTGATAAATATTCATACGAATTTTTTCCTTGTTTGAAATATTTGGGTCGACTATGAGAGCACAATGCGTTTAAAATAGCTCCTGTTACTAAATGAAGTTATATGGACAAGTGTTAATCTTTTAGAGCATTGATATTAACAACATGGTTATAAGATGCCTATTGCTTTCAGGTAATAAAGATGGGTTACAGCAGTTGGTTGAACAGCTTCATCCAGACAGTAGTAATGAATGGAACAACATCAGACTGCAAAGAGGTATCTAGTGAGAATTCCATAAAAAACAGTTCTGAATGTAGTGTAGTTATCTTCATTTAAGTTACTTAACTGAACACCCTATTGGAAAATAGTTTGAAATTTTTCCAGTTGCAGACAGGAGGCCAGCAATTCTGTTCTGGGCTATATTTAAAGAAGTAAATTATTTAATAAATTTTAACTAGCAGAACTGACTGTTCTTAGCCCCTTAAGTTCTCTTGATATGCTTCAAGATTTGGCATTTTTAAAAAGACTCAGGAAGACGAGCACACATATAAAAAACCCTTTTGATCTTCTAGCTAACAGGACATTTTTGGCTTTTCAACTAAATTCTGAAAGAATATTTTACATATATTAGTGCTACAGTCTGGCAGTTAACTGTTTGCCTATTGTTGGCTCCTCTCAAGTAGTAGTTGG
Source organism: Cerberus rynchops (assembly GCA_032468195.1). Classification (NCBI taxonomy): domain Eukaryota; kingdom Metazoa; phylum Chordata; class Lepidosauria; order Squamata; family Homalopsidae; genus Cerberus; species Cerberus rynchops. The sequence continues at coordinate 90,503 of JANHFJ010006782.1, read as the reverse complement.
AGCCACAACTAATGCCCTTATAAAAAAGGGGCATTAAAAGGTGACAGGCATAGTTGGGATGTGGAAGGCTTTATAACCTATTATGTTTGATACATTAATTAAATTTAACTTTACTGATCCAAAGAGCATTTTTAACCGAATAGGATGCTGTATTTCTTAAATATTTACATTATTACAGCCAGACAAACTCTTAGCTAAAATTATGCGGGTATTCTTGCATTTTACGTTCCTAATGAGCAGAGCGGAACGTAGAAACCATATATATATGTGTGTATATGTATCTCCTATTCAGTGAGATTTTTTCTGCTTAGAAACCAATTTTTTCTATTCTGCATTTTTCTGGCAGATGTGTCAGTTTCATTCCTGCTGAGGCAGTCAGAACAGATGGTAAGCAATGTAGTAGTTCAGACAAATTAGGTGTGCTTGGTATCTCCTGTTCCATCCATATTTTAAGTTAATAAATGTTTTCTAATAGGGAGAGCGATATAATAAATGCAAACTTTACAGCTCAATTAAGTAAAACAAAAACTGGGTAAAATAACTATATTTGAATGAGCATCTTCATTTAAAAAAATAGTTCACTGCAGAGGCAGAAGTTTAAGGAAGACAAAAACTATATTTCCATGAGATCTAAGCATCATAATAAGACCGAAATGCTATTTTATCAATATGTATTCAAATACCTAATTTTAATTAATAGTGATGAAAGTACATTTCTTTTGGTTTTCTGGAACTATAAATTCGTCTTGCGCACAGCATTAGGATTGTCAAAAGATAGCATATAGACTCAAAGGAATGTAAATAAACAAGAACACATAAACAATAAAGCTATATTACATTCTCCAGAAATATCATGCAGGTGAGGTTTCATATTGAATAGTGCTTGGGATAGACGGCCATCAGTTGAACCCTTAAGAGCAAAATCCAAAAGCATTTTCCCCATTTATAGAAATTTCTATAGGTGTTTATCTCTTTGACATCAGAACATAAAGGTGATTTACTCAGGTGGGACTGGGGAAGGCCTCAGAACTATAGGACTTCAACAAAGTTCACCAAAAAGGGGGGGGGGACGCGGGAGAAGCGGCATCTTTCTGTTCCTAGCAGCAGGACTACTATTCTTGACTGCAACCCTAAACATACTTATTGGATTTTAAGTTCTGTTGAAGATCACATATGGCTAGAATCCCGATAGCTGCAGTAGAAGCCAGTTTGTCAGACTGTCAATCCTGATGCTTGGAGGGCAAAAGGTGCATGAGAAACTGACTTCCTCTGGCTGCTATGTGTGGTAGACAGAGGAATGAATTGCAGAGGACAAATGCGGGCAGGACTTCCGTGAGCCACTCGGGTGATGAGTCTTCACAATAAATTATCAGATTTTCTAATAGACCACATTTATTTGCTGAGAAATCGCTGCTTCTTTCTGTTGGGATATAAATATTAGAGCAGAATAATGCAAATGAAGTAATTTACAAAATTTGATGTCTGAGCATTCTGCAGCTACACAGAATTACTAATCCAAATGAAGAAGTTTATTTTGACATAAAGTTAACAAATGTGTATCAGGTTTAGAAAAACTGGCCAGAGCCACTTCAACAGCAGGATAGGTGGCAGATAATTTAATTAAAAAAAAAAGTACTCATATATTAGATTGCAATACTAAGCACAGTCAAGAATGTATCATTGAACTCAGTAAGATTTTGTTTGAATATAACTATGCCATGAATCAATGTTTTCATTTTTAATGTTAGATTCGTTCTGCAAAAATTTTTTGACTTTTCAACTTCTGTTGTTGTTGAACAGAGTTTGTGGATGCACTTAGATGTTTGCAATGAGCACTGTGGCTGGCATGCCCCAGTGTTTTGGATACCAATGCATAGAAATCCATAGTAAACGAATTTATCAGAAACGAACGTCATGAGCATAGTGGTCCCGTTGGGGGTTGATACAACAGAACCATCCTATTTGGAAATGGCTGCAGGCTCAGAGTAAGTATTGGAGCATCATAGCAACTTCGTTTCCCTGTTGTGTTACATTGTTTTCATTGTTAGCATGCAGTATGTGTTACCAAATTTCAGTAGCTTTGCTTTCTGCACAGTCAGTGTGCAGAAGGATTAATTGTTTATTGATAAAATAGATAAAACAGATTTTTAAAAAAAAAAATGCCTTCTTAAAAGTTTCAGCTTGGTAAACTTGTTAATTTTAAATATGCTAAGATATAATGTGACGTTTAAGAATAGATTTTTAAAAATGTTAACACTTCATCTTTTAAAACAAGTTTGTTAATTATATTTTCATGAAGAAAGTTTATATTATACTTCTGAGTTATTTGGGCTGCCTGGAATTACGTAATATGTTCTAGTAGAAACTGGGAGAAGGTGAATTTCTGGATGCTGTCACATCATCCAAAAGGATAACTTGCAAGCTCTTTCCATTTAGTTTCTATGTACAATAAGCATGTGAAAATCAACTTCTATGGGAACTTGTTACCACTAGATGTCACTGATGGAAATTACTGGGGTTTCAGATACTGTTAGCAACATATGGGGTGACTCCTACGTCTCATATGTGATCACAGAAACAATAAGGATTATTGATGCTAATGTACTCTCTGCCTTGCAATCATTTTTTGTGCAGCTGTGTTGTGTTGTACAACATTGTCTGCATTATTAAAATTCATACAGTGTTCACTTGCTAGTATGTGTGCTTCAGTGGCAGCTTGGCATGAGTGATATAAGCAACATTTCCCCCCCAGTTTCTTCAGTAGGTTCCTTCCGAATGTTTCTCTACATTATATTGTATACATTTTCACAGTTGTTATGTATGCAGCATTAATAAGCAAGAGAGAAACACACCCAGGAGCCATTGAATGTGAAATTGTAATGTTTATCCACCTTTCTTGCTTTTCAGACCTGAATCTGTAGAAGCTAGCCCTGTGGTAGTTGAGAAGTCAAACAGTTATCCACACCAACTATATAATAACAGCTCTCATCATTCACACAGTTACATTGGTTTGCCTTATGCGGTATGTTCTTTTTTTTTTTTAAGCCTTTATTTTAGGTCCTTGTTAAGTTTCCAGACATTTAATTGTGTTTTGGCTATTTACTTTGGCTTGATATGGAAATAGCTCATTGACATATCCTAACCCTCACATCATTATAAAAGAAGCTGGTTTCAATGGTTCTTGACAATTTTTATCTCAAATTCTTCTATTACTACTGTCATTGTTCTTTCTTAAACGACATTGCTTTTATTACTGTTTTTACTAAATTTTCTTGAATAATAGAACTGGACTTATAAATGAACTTGAAACTAAAATTACAATACTATTGCCCTTGGCTAGCCTGATCTTATCAACCTAGTCCTACAGCAATTAAAGCAGGAGCTCTGGCCAGTAAAAAAGAGCCAAGAGCCAGCTCTGCCTTATTTGACATACACGTCCTTTGATTGTTACGCCCTTAAACAATCTGCACAAATTACATTTTCCTTTAAAATGTCTTCACGCAGCAAAGCTTTAGTTGTGTGTAAAGGAACCAGCAAGTTGTAGTACCGAGAGTAATAACATCCATTCAAGTCCATTTTAAACATGCATTACTGCTATGTCATGTGCTCAAATAGAATTTGGTGGAATTTTCTTGGCTGCATTATCGTTACACAATCATCTGATCATATCATTATTTGCTTTAAGATAGTATCTTATAAAATTATTGCTCGCAGTGTTTAATTGATAAAGTAGGCATTTTTTTTTCTAAGTAAATATTCCCCTGAGCCAATTATTATAACTATATAGTAAAGATGGAAATTTTAATCCTGCATTGAAGGACTTTTGCTTAAATGAAATTGGTGTTTATACTGGGAAAGAAGATGTGCTTTCTCTGATACTCTGATTCATTTGGCCTGAATAAGTATCTAAGTTGTATAATAATTGAAGAACCCTGGTTTGTATGTAGTCTTACCCAGCAGCATGCTTTGTGATGCCTATTTCCTGCAATGTAAACATTGGTGATAATCAAATTTTGTTTATTCAAGATGAGTAAGATGATTACAAAACCTCTATCAGTAGTGTCAGAATGGAAAAAGTAATAAGCATTTACTTTTACAAAAAAAATAGTAAATATTACTTAATGCTGATTTGCTTCAGAAGTTTTAAGCATATTAGTTTACATGATCGTGAGTGAGGTTGAGTCGGTGGGAGAAATGCTGAAAAAGGCCAGGTTCATAATTCTATGCATGAATTCCTTAAAAAAAGGTCTTATGAAAAGATGGATGGTTTTATGTAACTTATTTTTCAGGACCATAATTATGGCGCTCGTCCTCCTCCAACACCCCCAGCATCGCCGCCTCCTTCAGTTCTTATAAGCAAGAATGAAGTAGGCATATACACTGCTCCAAATTTTGATGAGACATCCAGTGCTACTACTATCAGCACCTCTGAGGATGGAAGCTACGGCACTGATATAACTCGGTGCATTTGTGGATTCACCCATGATGATGGCTATATGATCTGTTGTGACAAATGCAGGTAAAATAATCCATAGGCTCAAGCGTTTTGAAATGTTTACACCCAGTATTATTGCTACCATGCTGGTCCTCTGGTTGCTCAGTGAGGTTTCCCACCTTAACAAAGTATGCAGGCCATTAGGTAAACGTGACAATAATAGAAGCCACCACCATTTTGTCCTTGGGTTGGCCTCCCTTTTGCTCACAGAATGAGCAAAGGTGAGGTGACAGGTGAGGTGACAGGCCGTCAAGTCAGCAGAGACATTCTGCAAGGGGGGGGAATCGTGCTGAGGGTCATAGC
>JANHFJ010006782.1:66033-80078 GCA_032468195.1 Cerberus rynchops | reverse complement strand
CAACACTAGGCATTTGAGGATTTGAAGTCCACATATCTGTGAGGTGCCAAATATAGGCTAGCTGGAAGATGACAGCTTCATCTATAGCACATACTTTCAAGGGCAGTTTTATGTTCCTGAAGGTAGAACACTTGTCGAGATTGAATGAGGTAGTTTGCTGAGAAAAGAACTTCCAGAGCCAAGGAGGAGCCTATTAAAAAGGCCCATTCCAATTCTCTGGGTTGATGAATGCCTTTTGAAATCCTCTCACAGTAGAGTTCATATAAACACTCTATTGTTTAAGGGGGACACGTGTTGGGAGGGAAAACACCACATTCAAACAAGCAAATAGGAGATATCTAGCATTGCACCCGACTTCCTTGGGAGACAAGTAGAACCACCACAACAAAAAAATATCCCCAAATCTTAATTAAAGAGCTATGGTGGTTAGAATGCAGTATTATAGGCTAACTCACTGCCAGGAGTTCGATCCTGACCGGCTCAAGGTTGACTCAGACTTCCATCCTTCCAAGGTCGGTAAAATGAGGACCTAGATGGTTGAGGGCAGTATGCTGATTCTGTAAACCGTTTAGAGAGGGCTGTAAAGCATTATGAAGCGGTATATAAATACTATTGCTATCTAAGCCGTGCAGGTGCAGTGCTTAGAATATGCAGTATTGAAAGCTAACTCTGCCCACAGCCAGCAGTTTGATCCTGACCGGCTCAAGGTTGACTCAGCCTTCCATCTTTCCAAAGCTGGTTAAAATGAGGATCCAGATAGTTGAGAGCAATATGTTGACCCTGTAAACTGCTTAGTGATGGCTGTAAAGCACTGTGAAGCGGTATATACAGTAAGTCTTAAGTGCTATTGCTATCAATCTAATAGAAATGTCTGTATCTTGGCAACTACAGAAATGCTGTCATTTGTGTACAATTGTACTGGGCCAGTAGCACTGATCAGCTGAATAACCTAGCATCGACAGTCTCGCTTCCATAAGTGAAGCAGTTGGGTTTTGTGGGATTAAGAACCTGTGAACTGGCAGACTGATTAAAAACCTAGGAAAGTGAAGAGCATCTTAACTTTGAGGTTTTTATTTCAGTTAAAGATGAGGCGCAGGAGCAGGATTTGATTGAAACTCCAGGGGAAGGTATGGTGAATGTCAAGAGACCATATCACTGGGCCCTTAATTTTGTAGAAAAGTTGCTAAATTTCATACATCTTATGCACGAATTAGGTAATTACGTTTTTCACCGATGTTTTGAGTCAGCTGGCTCTGAAAATATACCCTAATTTTTATATTTGTGCCTATATTTTCCCCTTAGGGCTCGGCTCCAGAGATTGATCCTTCTGATATTTCAAACTTTGGGTGGGAAACTAAAATCAAGGCATGGATGGATCGATATGAAGAAGCAAACAACAATCAATACAGTGAAGGTGTTCAGAGGGAGGCCCAGCGAATAGTTTTGAGATTAGGAAATGGAGATGAAAAAAAAGAGGTGGTCACCAACAACTCAGTCTTCAAACCTCCAGTAGAGGTATATGAATGCATGTTGAAGGAACTTTTAATGTAACATATTAAAATTTTGCATTTCTTTATACAAAACATATAGTGTTGAAGGCGGGGCTTTCCCCTTCCCTTATGAACATTTATTTATTTATCTGTCATGTATTTACTTTCTAAAACAGCCAGCTGATGGTGGGAAATGGTGTCGAGTCATTACTTTCAATTATCACAATAAATATACTTTACCTTTCATTTGTAGTGTACAATAAATAATAACATTACAAATTGATGTTTTAAGGTTTACGAACATTAATAAAGTGTTCACTGTTTAACAGAAGATTAAATTCTGATTATCCACAGAACTATTACAAGCTACAAAATTAAATAGTCTTACCTCTAACTTATCTCTAACTGGGCGGGGGGGGGGTTGGACTAGATGACCTACAAGGTCCCTTCCAACTCTGTTAATCTAAACATTTTATGTTTAACTTGAAAGCAGAAAAATACTGATGGAGAATTAAAGCATTCAGACACTATCAGTAGCTGACAGTCATTCTGTGTCATGCAGAAGTTGTTGGAGAAGGAATTGTGTGAGTCTGGTCAGCCTATGACTCATTGTCAGCTTTGGGGCATCATTCATAAATGTTTTCCCTTAATATTAAGAACTAGGAGAAAACATGTTTTTTTTTTATATAAAAGAAAGAACTGGCAAGAAATCTAACAAGATTCAGTTATAAAATAAAGCTTGCACTGTCTTCATTTCCATTGTAAACCTCAGTGAAGCTCTCAATCTCTATTCTGATGTGTTTATTTCTGCCAAAGATATTTCAAACATATATTTTATGATTAATACTGATAATGAAAATAATGATACAGGGATGGAAGAAAACAATTTGCATGTATATTATTACATGTGTACATGTACTTGAAAACACATCTTTAGTTATTTACTGGAGAATTTATGGATCCACAGAAAAGTAAGATGCAATATTAAAATGTAAAATATCCATGATAAAACCCTATTTGGTTTATGCTATCTTGAGACCCAGGAATTTCTGTGTGCCACTGAAACTTCACAGTCCTGATCATTTAAAGTGAGGCACACTATTGTCTTGTAATTGGTCCAGACAATTTTTAATTAGAGAATATTAACTCTTATCCTTCAAAGTGAGAGATCTTAGCATTTTAACAATCTCTTTCACTAGTAGAGCAGAAAAATAATTGAAAGCTATAAGCTTATTATTCAGTGGAGCAGTGGTATCAAATACTTATAAAATATGGACGATAAGCCCATACTTTAAATATTGAAAAATGTTTACTTACAGATTGCAACAAAAGATATTTATAAAATATTTTATACAAAGTTTGCACCAAATGTTACTATGCAGATTTTAGGTTCCATGCTAAATGTTTTGAACTTGGGACAAGCATTTGCATTTTAAAGCTTTTGCTGACTTGTTTCAGATCAGCCATAGTTTAGCAGAACCAAACCCAAACCTGAATTGCTTAGGTTGTTCCAGGTTTTGGCAAAATCTAGAGAGAGCAAAGATGGAAAAAATGATCTCCATTGCCCAAACTGTCCACAGCATCTAACTTAGCACATCCCACTGGCCTACTAAATTCCTGAATCTCTGATCCTCCTTTTAGTTACTACTGCTGCTGCTCATGTCCCAGCACGTCCCAGCAACAGCTGTCTTATCTGCTCCCTTGATTTTCCCAGCATTATTTCTCCTCCTATCAGACACAGGGGGATCCCAGCACGCTACGTGGGCCAACAAACTTCTGAGTATCTTTTTCTCATGTTTTCTTCCTAACCACTTCTATCTGGAATAGAACATGCACCATTTTTTCATGTCCATGGAACAAATCAGCCCAAATGGGCATGTTTTGGTTCAGACACAGCTATCTAAAACCAGCTGTTGTGCACAGAATATTTTGCACATCCCAATTATTGGCTCTGGTAGTGTATGTAGGCATCTGTTTCCACAAAACAATAGACTCACTGTAACAGAAAATTTGCAATGACAGAATTTTGTCTCCTTTGGAATGCATGTTACTTCTCCGTGTTGCTATAATTTCTGAGAGGATCATCGCTGGCCAAAACTGCCACTGTCTTAGGACTATCAAACTGTTTTGTTCAGTGTAGAAGCAATACCTGGGAGGGTTCTTAACATATCTCTGTTGATTTTTCTGAATGCTTGTTCTCCTTATTTCGCAGTGGCAAATTTCAGGGATAACCAAAATTGTGATATGTAAAGCATTTTAAGAGAGTTGTCATAAATATAAACAGATAGCTGCTTAGCCTGGGAAGACCCCATCACTTGCATAGAAACAATGGTACTTTCAACACAAACAACCCAATACATTGGAACTAAATCTTTATTGACAGCGCCATAAACAGACTTGCCATTTTTTCTGCTGACACAGTACATGCACAATATGCTAGTATGCTTTGACAGCATATCGGGATGGGTGCAGCACTTAAGGTTTTGTCCAGTTCATGGTATGAGATTGGTTATAAATGGCTAGGAAGGTGCTAACTATTTGATTTGTACACACTTTTGAAGTACCAAGCTGATAACCTACCTTCAAATATATCCTGCAGTATTTCCACCGCCCCCCAATGCCAAGTAAAATGCTCCTTGGGAGTTAATTGTGAGAAAATAAGAGTGCAAAATTATGCCATCAAAACTTAACGTGTCATGCAATCTATGGAAGGGATCTGCAAGCTATTTGATAAAATTTAATGTCGGTAGAAAGAGACTAAACAAATAAAGGAAAAGTTACATTCTCAGCTCTTGTAATAAGAAGCATCTTTGCTTCTTTCTCTCTAGCATCAGCATGGCGCACGTGACGTACTCCTTGGAGGAATGTCCCTGCTTGCAGAGACCTTCGCCTAGATATAGGCCAATTCTCTTTTGATCAGAAGTGACACAATTACAAGAGGTGTGAGTTCCTTAGTTGTTGTGTCAGAGTACAGTAAGACTTTTTCTTAGAAAGGCATATTCCCACCCTAAGGCTATCCAAATGCAAAAGAAATTCCCTTTAACCTAAGAATCCGCATGTTGGCATTTTTGTTGAAATGTATCTTATTTGGCACCTGTCCTTTAGCTCTGGCTAGCAAATGTAAGAGACTGCATATTTCATGTGTTTTCATTCCTTCTGCCACCTCAATTCTGGCCTTTTAATAAGATGGTGTGAAGCATCTGTAAGGGAAGAGCTCCCCCACCTAGTTTGAAAAGTTTGTCTTGATTTTCAGTTTTATAGAATTTATACATGCATTCAAGTTGTTTTGTCCTTTCCAATATGTAAATTAAGATGCCTGTGTAAATATGATAATCAATGTCTGGTAATTTGCCCTTCCAGGAATAAAATCAGTTAGCTTTTTAAACAAGAAAACACATTTAAAATTACCAAGCTCTTCTGTAAAAGGGTACGTTATATCTGTGTCAGTATGCCAGGTAATAAGATTCTTAAATTTTTTCTTTTCTCCTTTTAGAGCTATATTCAAAAAAATAAGAAAATTTTAAAAGCTGCCAAAGACTTGCCTCCAGATGCACTTATTATTGAATATCGTGGAAAATTCATGCTGAGGGAACAATTTGAAGCTAATGGATATTTCTTTAAGAGGTACATTTCTCTAAACTTCTTTAGTTACTGCTCTCTCTCCTTTTCTCCCCACCTCCTTAAACATATTACAATTGTCAAGCAAATTAAATACTTTTTTTCACCTGGTCTTTGCCTTGCATCTCAGTCAGTTTTTCTTTTGAAAACTCAGTAGCTATTGTCATTCACTTTGGCAATTAGACAGTGTTGTTCCTTCTGATTTCTACTTTATATATACAGTTTTATCTCCTCCAGCGTTCGAAACCTTTGTCTCAATATTTTTTGTCACTATGCCTCAGTCTGGTACCATCATTTGAAATTGCTTGTTTTGACTGACTTGGATCCTCCGCATTTTGCCTGGCAAATGAAAAGCAAAAGCTGTATCTGGATAGTTATTAGGTTAGCAAATGTAAAAATAAACCTGCTTATAAAAGAAGGCAACTTCAAAGAATACCGGTAGATATTACAGCAGATGTTATACACTGCCTGAATAGATCTCAATGCTTTTCTGCTAGATTAAATTAATTAGCAATGATAATCACAAGGATTGACACGATCAGTATTATAATTCAAACACACAAATTTAGCATATTTTCTTCTAGGCGCTTGCATTTGCCTGACATCTTATTGGTGGTTGTTTTTTAATTTTCTCCACCTTTCTTTGTCAAGGAAAAAAAAAAATTCTTTTCATTCTCATTAAACATGCTGAACAAATAAACAGTAGCAGTCTCCTTTCTCTGTTTTAAGTTTATATTTTTGGTTTTATTGAGAAACGTCTTAATGGAATGATTGAAGCTAAGCAGGAAAGCAGAAATACATATCTTCACTTTGATTTAAAAAAAAACCCATTTGTAGATACCGAAGCAGGTCTCTCTCTCTCCAACATTTTTAAAATATTTTATTTACAGCATTTACTGATTTCACAAGGATTCCTGGCACCTGAAAAAAAAATGGAAGCATAAAACGATAACAAAAGCACAAAACTTTAAACTCACTTCATAAATAAGCCAGCATTTAAATGTGCAACTCTCTCATTCATGAAAAGCTCTGAGGAAGTACTTGGCTTTGTTGCCTTTCAGAAAACAGGGTGGTTAGGCTAAGATGCCCATCGTCTGCCCAGATTAAAATACCCCTAGAATGCCTACAGGAAAGTCTTCAATGAATCTGATCTAAAATAAAATAAAAAATTCTTAGTCTCAATAATGGCAACTGAAGTGCAGGTGAAGTAGGATCATGCCAATTTTCTTGGTGCTGATATGAGTCGAAACAATTAGTCACGATAGTCTGCTTTTTAAGTTTACTAACTTAAAGCCTCAGGACGTAATAATATTTTACTTTTTTAAAATCCAATTTTAAAAAAAAAAAAAGTCTTGTCAAGAAGTCTGTAGGTATGCATCCCAGAGTTACCAGGAATTAAATTCAACTTTTACAATATAAAACTATCCTGAAGTCGTTTAAAGACTACTTTCCAAGGCACATTGTAAATGTGTTAAAGGAGAGGCATTGATCCCCAACCGACCTTCCACCTTTAGTTCTCCTTGGAAGATGACAGAGAAAATGCAAGCACAATGGGTAGCATTCTTTTTAATTTTCTGGACAATACAGGTACTCCTCAACTTAAGACCACAATTGAGGTCAAAATTTATGCTGCTAAGTGAGAAAGTCGTTAAGTGCATTTTGCCCCATTTTAAGACCTTTCTTGCCATATTTGTTAAGTGAGTCACTGCAGTTTTTAAGTTAGTGAAGTGAATCTGGCTTCCCCATTGATTTTTCCTGTCAGTGACCCCCTGGGACATTGCAACAGCCATAAATGCTAGTCAGTTGCCAAGGCTCTGGATTCTGGTCACGTGACCATGGGGGAAGCTGCAGTGGTCATAAGTGTGAAAAATGGTCATCCGTCACTTGTTCAGTGCCGTTGTAACTTCAAGCGGTCACTAAACAAAGTGTTGCATGTCAAGGACTGCCTGTAATGTACTGTTCACATCTGCACAAAAATTTTAGTAACTGCTTGGCTGTTAATAAACTGGAGTGAGTTGTTTCAAAGCACGCCAGAAAAATCTCACTTTGATCATAGCTCTGAGCTAATGAATAAAAAACTTGCAGTGAATCTCCCCACCCCAAAGTTTCAACAACTTACATAACATTACGACATATTTTCTCCATGCTACTGGGTCTTTTACAGATTTGAAAAAAGTAACTTTTAGCTGTATTTTAAAATATTTTCCCCGTGACGGAATGTTTTATTGTCATTGTTTTGTTTTTTAGGCCATACCCCTTTGTTCTGTTCTATTCTAAATTTCACGGGCTAGAAATGTGTGTGGATGCACGAACCTTTGGGAATGAAGCTCGGTTTATCAGACGTTCTTGTACACCTAATGCCGAGGTAGGCTTTTACTGTGATAAATGTGACCTAATGAAGCTTTGCTCAACAAAACAATTTTAATGTGACCCAGCTGGATATAGCTGTTTTCCAGGAATTAAAGTATTTTCTAGTTTTGAACGTTTCAGGGAATGTAAGCTCAAGTTGAAGAACCTTATGTTTATTATAAAATGAGGCAAGAATGTGTAATTGTATAACTAGGCTATGGCTGCGCTATAATTAGATCACTAAAGCTAGTACATTATTTTATTAATGTTGTAGAAGGGAAGGGAATATTATCCAGCCCCCAAATTCTAAAACCAAAGGTTAGGGTTAGTTATGAATCTAATACAGCAAAATTAGAGTTTCAGGACTTTTTCAAGACTGCAGATGCAGTATAGTATTCACTTTATCAGATGTAGGGAACTATTCTGAGCAAAGAGTGTATCTGTACTTGTAAAGTGGTACTTGCATAGGCATACAGTAGAAGCCACCTTGAGGTCAGGCATATCATGACATTAAAATGTTCTCATCACATCTATAACCCCTCATCCCTGGCAGATGCCCTTGGAAAAGGAAACAATCAGAAGGAATGGAATTGAGAATATGATACTTATTTGTTGATTATCAGCATTCACAGATGAATATGAAAAAAGTAAAATTTGATATTAATGAGTTGACTGGCATATGCAACGTGATAATAATTCTTAATACTTATTAGTGGTAAAGAGAAGGAAGGAAGGAAGGAAAAAGAAAAAAAGAGGCAGGGAGAGAAGAAAAGATGTAGACTTTTATCAGTAGCTTTTGATTGTATTTCTTATGGAGAAAATAAGGGTAGAAAATGAAGTGAAAATACTTGGCCTTAAAAATCAGGATGTGAAATCTCAGGAAAGATTTTACTGTGGTTAATCCCTTACAACGATGCTAGAAATGTAGAAACTGTAAATGAAAAAGTTATAAAAATTGAGTTTGTTTGCTTCCTTACTCTTCTCAAGTTAGCAATCTTTTTTTACATTTGCCATTGGTACTGTATTTTAGATAACATCCTAAATTCTTAAATAAAAATTAACTTTCCATTTAACTGCATTTGTAGGATATGGAAGTTGGAAAGCCTGTATTAAAATTTGGACTAGTGTTTCAACAGAAATTCTAGAAATGAAATTAAATTCATTTGTACTCTGCTTATGCAATCCTTCGTGCAGGCAAAGAATTAGGACATAATAGGACCTATTTGTTACAGCAATTTGAGAACTCTTCCAAGATATATTGAACAAAAATATTGCACCATTTTCCCTTCTCTCACATGTGAATGTCTGAGATGCAAAAGCTTGTTTCAAGTAAATGGCTGAAAAAAAGCACAGAAATGTGTAAAATGTACTACATTCATTTCCAAGAAATTGTGACCAATAAATTTGGATTTGATTTGATTTGTTTATTTTCCCCCCAAGGTATTATGTCTTTGTGTTTGCAACTGAAGGAAGGTTGACAAAGTTGCTAGAATTTGCTTGATTTTAAAAATTAACATTGTGCTATTTCAAACCTGATAACTGAAACACTCCATTTTATGAATAAAAATCGTCCCTAAATACTGATGCTAACTAAACTGTTTTTTTTTTTTAAATAACCAATTCCAAATGAAAAAGTCATGGCTAAAGCATTCTTGACAGGCCCCAACTGAGAAGTTTCCTTTGCTGCTTGCCAGCTGACTGAAATTAGTGGAATGTTTTGAACCATTGAACATGGAATATAAGAGTTCTTTATAATGCTATGAGTTATATATATTATGAACAGACTATTTATTTCATTATCAAATGATCTTATTACTGCTGTTCTCACCTATTTTGGAACATGATTTTGCCAAAGCAATAATAAGAAAATAAAATTTTTATTTGGAACAAATCTATATTTTAAACGCATAAAATATGCTGTATTTAAATACTGGCTTTTTTTCCCATGTAGGTTAGACATGCCATCGAAGATGGAACTATTCACCTCTATATCTACTCCACCCAGGACATTCCAAAGGGAACAGAAATAACAATAGCATTCGATTTTGATTATGGAAATTGGTAAGTAATGCTGAGCGTCAGAGATGCTGCTAATATATTCCTCATGGGTGATATACTAATAATTTTTTTTCAGTGGTGTATTGTCATAATCTATGTTAAATACAGACTCATAAAAATAAGTGAAAAATGTCTGGTATAACCTGCATGATTAGGCTGTAATCTAGGTATCAGTATTAGTTTTAGCAATAAAGCTGTGAAATACCCAAAATGCTTTCTTTGAGAGCTCGCATACCTATGTCAAAATGATGTAGCTAGTGAACACCTGAGCATAATAATGTTGGTAACATAAATCCAAAAACCTTTGGTCACTCGAGACATGTTGATCTTTTTTCATCCTCTTCTTTTTGGCCATACAGTAAAAGTTTCACTGAATCTAACTTATGATTTAAAATACCAATTTGATTATCTTTTAGTAATTATGAGAGAACTGGTGTAATGGTTATAAGAAGCTAGACTAGGAACCAGGGTTCTGCCTTCAGGAACAGAAACCAGCTAGATGGGCCAGTCAATCAACCTACATTTGACCGGTGTGATAAACCATAGTCCATACCCATCAGTGAACATCCTGTAGTGGATTGATTTGAGCTGATCATAACATTCATTAAAGTTGCTAGTCTGTTTAATATGATGAGTTCAATTTTGGTTAGTTGTAAAAAGAGTTAGGCTTCCATTTGTGTGTTTCCTAGAAAATCTAACCGTAGCCACAAGCTTTTCTTATGTTAATTTTCCATTTGTTTTTTAAAACAAGCAAATACAAAGTGGACTGTGCTTGCCTCAAAGAAAACCCAGAATGCCCAGTGTTGAAGCGTCCCTCTGAGCCTACTGAAAATATAAATACAGGATATGAAACCAGAAGGAAAAAGGGGAAAAAAGAGAAGGAAACTCAAAACCAGAACATCACGTTGGATTGTGAAGGAACGGCAGGCAAAACCAAGTTTCCAGAAAACCGACAGAGAAAACTTTCTCCCCTTCGATTGTCGATCTCAAATAATCAGGTATTTTTCTCCGCTCTGTGGTTAATCTTCTCAGCAAAAGCAGCGTGCTTTGTTTTTCTTCTTATGTACCATATTTAAAATATACGGCCATGCATCTCACAAAAATGGGTCTTGGCAGGCTACAGAGTGAGAGTTAAAAACTACCGCTTTTTTGCTTGGATCCTGAATCTACGAAGAAAACAGGTTATGATGCCTTCTCTAAAATAAAGGTATTAGTTTAAATCATTGCTGATTTCTCCAACCTTAATCAACTATTCTTGTTGACTTCCATCAGTATACAAAAGAGTTTGTTTTGAATACTTTTGCAGATCACTGATGTAAGGATATCATGCTGTGCCTTGAATTATCATGATCATCCCCTATGGGGTTAACTTCCAACTTTTATTCAAGACAAGAGTTTACAGATATGTAGAGATTTCTTTAATGCAAGGGACTTTTATAGATTTGCCCACATAGTCCAGAATCTGTCTTCATATTTTAAATAATTGACATGTACGCAATCACCCTACCAATATGGAATGAAGGCTGGGATTGAAACAGAATCCAGGATTTAATAATAGTTTTGTGAAGGGTATTTAACCTTTCAGAGGACGAAGCTGGTAGGAGGTCTAATCATTTATAAACAGATTATACTGTGTTTACAATTTGTAGTTCTGAAAAAGACTACTTTTGTTTATTGCAATTAGAATCATCAGTTGTGTTTATGGGCATTTTTTTTTTTAATGGTATTGATTCTTAATTTGCTGATCAGGAAAATGGGAGAGAACTTGTTTCAACGTGTCCGATACAGTTAACAATACACTTAAAACGCCCACAACACTCGCAAGAAATAAAAGCAGTGCTGCTTTGAACAAAACAAAACTCTTTAAGTCAGAATTCTGAAGAAACTGGATACGCTGGGAGTTAACTCCTGCTTATGCACGCAGCTCCTTCACTAATTTTACCGGTGGATAAAACGAACCAGGAGTAAAAAAAAATATGGGTAGCTTGTCTCCCTTGTTTGAGACTTACAGTCCTGATTTGCTAGGTGCAGCGAGCTCAAGAGCTCCAGCACAAGTAACTTGCAAAGCTTTGAGGTGGTTAAAGCAGCTGCTAATGATGGGAGCCTACGGGCATACTCAGTTTATTCCTTACAGGTCAGCCATGGCTGCTGTTTGAAGGGGCCAGATTTGATGGAACAGATCCAGGCCCAGCCCTTTTTCACGGCGAGCTAGAATTCTAGTTCCAGCTTACATATGAGCACGGCAGGGTCACAGTGAAAGAAAATGTGAATGTGAAGCGAGCTATTTATTACTTATTTCGCTGTCTTTGAGGGCGCACATCTTCAAGGCTGTTGGTTTGCCTTTCTGCCAGCTGCACATGGGACAACTTGCTGTGGGGCAGCCCACCGTGGCCAACTCACTACAGGACAACTCGTTGTGGGACAGTTCAACCATTCAATTATTTTAAAAGAATTTTAAAAATTACTTTTAATCTTTGTCATTCACATTTCATTCTGTCTCTCCTTTGGCGTCCTTTCTTTCATGATTCTATTCCACTTACTTTTTTGATATTAGTATAACTCTTGTCCCGCGGCGAGTTGGCTGCGGCGAGTTGTTGTAGACCGCATAGTACAGCATGTGATTCCTACAAACACTGATCTATAGCAACAGTGTATTCAGCTTACTCTTCTAGTAAAGACATATCACGTATTGAAAAAAAGATTCTTTTCACTTTTTTCTACAATGATTTATAGTACTTATTAAATGCCTCTCAGACATCCTCATGGTGTTTTGTGATTTAAAAAAAAATCTAATTCCTTTGAAAACATTGCTTAAACAAATGGGTATGGGTGGGTGTGCGCACACGAGCGTCACTGCTGTGTATCACCCAAACCCACTAGAAACTCGACTAATGAACTTAAAAATTATTAAACCAGTTATTGACTTAATTGGAAGGCAGGCAACTGGCTGTAGAGGGTTTTTGTTTGTTTGTTTGTTTGTTTGTTTGTTTGTTTGTTTGTTTGTTTTTAAAGAAAATATAGGAAAGCACTTGGGATTCCTGCAAGTAAGCCCACAGCATCTCAGCAATCCTTTTTATGTAAATGTCATGAATTGGATATGTTCCAAACAAGATAAAAATGAACACGTAAAGGAATAGAATTTCCCCTCCCAGTTTTGATAGGAATTGTAATGCAGATAAAGTACACAGGATGAGAGTGAAAATATGCTCACAGGTGAACTTATGCTTTGCTTTTGTTTTATTTTGGCAGCTAAAAATTTAACTTCAGTTGCTAGAAAACTGATAGATGATACATAATATTAATCTGTCATTATTAGTTCCTTAACTATATCTAATATGTACTCTTAAATTTTTTGATAGATATATAAATTAGCTCTGAGGTTTTTCAGGGTAGGAGAAATGATACGATTATGTTTAACACAATTGAAATAGCTATAAATATGATACCCTATTAAATGCAATTTGTGAGAAATTCTTCATTAGATAAGTTTGTACACATACTAATGCTAAACCTTGTAAATGTTTATCTGGGAGAAAGTCCATTGTACTTAGTGTGGGGTAGGAAAAATGCATAGGATTGCACTGTTAGTAAAACAACTGTGAACATACAAACTTAGTCAACTAATACTTTAATGAAGTTTTGATGCACATCAATAGCTTCCAAATTGTAAATTAATCTAAACAAAATGAAATATTTTACACACTAGAGTTAAAATACTTGCTAAAATAATACGTAGCTTGAGATGCTGGAGTTTTTAAAGCAAATCTTACTTCACTGTTTTGGTATGCAAAGATATCAAAGATACTTTTGGGCCTTGAGAAGATAGCTTTGATCCAGGTTATTAATCGAGTGGGCTATTTATTAAATAAGTTGCAGGTTCTGCATGTTAGAGCCTGTCCTTCATTAGCTGTGACGTGGGATTTTTTTTTACAGTGCAATCCTATTCCTGTCTACTCAGAAGCAAGTCCTAATGATTTCAGTGGGACTTACTCCCAGGTAAGTGTGTATAGGATTGCAGCCCTAGTAGTATCGTAGAGTTCCCTAGGTTATACCAGCAGCAGCAGTAGTAGAGCTTCTGTAAAAGCAGTCATTTCCATCTTTCAGGAGCCAGATTTTATTGATGATATAGAAGAAAAAACTCCTATTAGCAGTGAAGTAGAAATGGAATCAGAGGAGCAGATTGCAGAAAGGAAAAGGAAGATGGTAAGTTGGGAAGCTAGTAGCTGCTTAAAGCTGTCACTAAAGATGAGTGACAGTCGCTCTTCCCATGCTAATCATTGCTGCATCTCCTAGGTACTTAGCATCTGAGAATATTTGAAATCTGCTCCTTGATATATGCTAATTCTATATAAACCTTTGTGTGTGTGTGTGAGAGAGAGATTCTGTTGGGTGTGGGTTTGGTTTTTTTTTGGTTCAGTAATTTCTGATAATTGTGTATATTTTCTCAAGGATTTATTTTTCTGCATTATTTCCTGTATCTAATGCACTGTCGTCCTTTGAAAATACTTTTTCTACATTTTGATTTTTATT
>JANHFJ010006781.1:37974-49312 GCA_032468195.1 Cerberus rynchops | reverse complement strand
AAAAAAAAACAGTATTGTGTGAGCAACACAATTTAAACATGAGTGACATATATAGGTACTGCCGAAATTGCACTGTAATAGATAAAATTAGGTATGTGAATAGATTTTGTGTATTTTAAAGTGTATATATTTAATAAAGTTTGTTTTTTAAAATAAAATAAAAAAACAAATGCATCTGATGGTGAAGCTATCTATCCCATTTTTTTCTTACCAAGAAGTAGGTTTTGGTCTACATTGTCAAATGCCTTGCTGAAGTCTAAATGTATTACATCCACAGTACTTTGCTGTCTCCTAATTTAGTCACTATGTTGAAAAAATGAAATGAAATTGGTTTGGAATGATCTGTTTTTAACAAACCCATGTTGACTTCTAGTTATTACTTTATTTGTTTCTAGATGTTGGCAAATCTGTTTTTTTTTATTATCTTTTCCAGTATCTTCCCAGGTATTGATGTTAGGCTGATTGGTCAGTAGTTTCCTGGATCTGTTTCCTCCACCACTTTTTTTTTTTGAAGATGGGAACCACATCAGCTCTTTTCCAGTCCTCTGGTAGTTCCCGGTGCTCCAGGCTTTTTGAAAGATGTGGTGCAATGGTTTTGAGATGACATCTGCCAGTTCCTTTAGAACTCTGGGATGTAATCCATCAGGTCCCAGTGATTTGTATTCATAGAGCTCAGACAGATGTTCTCTTAGCATTTTTTGGCTTATTTTAACTTCTTATTATCTGCTTCATTTTTTTGGAAAGAAAATGCTGTGGTTGTTTAAAACAGTCACTACCAGTTAACAGATATTATTCTAATGGTACAAGATCACACAGAGGTAAGTCTTGCTTTTATCAAGCACTATGTGTGTTATCAGTGGAACTTGTAATAGCATTATATGATCAAGAACAGTAAAATCACAGCATACTTTTCACCTTGTTATCCTATATTCAAGGATTCAATTTATGTGGATCAGCTTGTTTATAATTTTGAATTATATATAGTAACTCATAAGTATAATCAACAATTTTCAATCACAACAACATTGACATAATGCAAAAGTGGGACATTTTGTGGGCATCAGAGGTTACATTTTAACAAGTTTGGTCTTTGAAAAGGCAGAGAAATAATCTGTTAACTGGAGAGTCAGGGTAAACTTTTTCATATTCAGAGGTTTGGGAAAGGAACAAAGATCAAAAAGATCTATACATTTTATTAAAAACTCAACACACTTTTTAAAACTTAATATAACTGTATAACAGGGAAGCTCAGAGTCATTCTGCCAATCTTGAGTGATCTAATTTGTTTTAAATTACAAAAAAGGACTGGGGTGGTAGGTGACACATGACCCATACATTACTCATTCATGTCCTAAGGAGCCCATCTGAATACCAGGAAGCTCACCTCTGCTCTTGTTTGGACAGCTTGCTGCAATCTCTCCCATCTGTCATGGATACCCTGTGTCTTTTCCTGGATGTGGTTTATTTGATTGGGACACACAGTTCTAAGATGAGATGCTAGATTGTTTATCAGTAGAACTTTGGTATGGCCTAGAGATTCTACCTCTTTCATAAAATCTTCAAATTTTTTCTCTAGAACCTATAGCATCAACAAAGAAGTAACAGTCACAGTTATTCAAAATCTCCTATTTCTTGATATTAGTCTAGAGATAATATAAAAAAGTGGTGAATAGGATTTTGAAAGTCATTTAGCATTTTAAAAAAATTGTATGCTTAACAACTAACAATAATAAGCATATGTGAACCACTGCTATCTGTAATCAATCTCAAGTAACTTTTAATAATCAAGGAAACATCAGGAACTATAGAAGATAAAATACAAAATAGTGTAGTTGAAGTATTCCAAGGACAACATCTGTTTTACCTCCACATTCTCCAAATCCTGACCATAGTTATCTGATTCAGCCATATTATGTTTGCTCAGCAGCCAAGCATCTACCAGTTGGGTTTCCCTTTCAAATTGATGCAGTTGTGACTGTTCCTGCAAAGCTTTTATTTGTCTCTCTGCTCTATCCTGGAGAGACAGGTATTGTTCTAAAACAGACTGGAGTTTGGGCAGGATAGTTGAACTATAAAGAGAGATAGACATAGACACAGACAGAGAAGAGAGCTTAGAAAATAGGCACCACTCATTTATATAACTATCCCTGTTCCCAGCAATTTTCATATACAGCTGTTGTCTAACTCAAACTAAAAATGTATATTTGTTACCTATTTGTCTGTCTTTCTACATATTAGTAATAGTCTGAAATGAGAAAATATACATATAAGATGTGCATGAATACTATTTTATTCCAGAGCAACCCATTGTTTACAAAATTAGTATAGTATATTCAGGACCTTTATTAATTCCAGATGTAATCCAAGGCATGCTTAAATTTGAACAGGATGACCATTTATTTTATACCCTAATAGTATTCTATTCATAGCGAAAAGGACCTCTACCTTGGCTTTTCTCCTAAGCTTTGGGATAAGATGAGGTAACTGCATATTGAAAGCTTGACTTGGCACCAGGTTTTTGTTTTTAATATGCTTTAATATGGCTTTTATGTTGTTTTGATTTTTGATTGTGAGCTTCCCAGAGTTTGTTAAAGATGGGTAGATACATAAATATTTTAAGTAAATAAATAAACAAGTTAACACATCCCTGAAAAATCAGAAGGGATATTTGTAATTCCTACCAAACTCCCTACACATAGAATTTCAAATTTTGATTATCAAAGTTAAAATGATAAAAGTACATGCCATTTTCATACAGAAGACAACTGGACTTAAATAACAACATGGATTCTGAACAAGAAATTATCAACCAAGAAGCCTGAATGCATAATAAAGCTGTTTCTTTTGTCATGGTTGAGACTGTCATTTTGTTGAGTCTACAAGCATCAGAAATATTGTATGAATAAATACACCACAAAGCTGATGTTTTACGTTCATAAATCTGAACTAGAGTAACATGTATATAATTTTTAAAATTCTTGAAACAGGTAAGAATTAAAAGTAAAGAAATGAAATTGCTTGTTGGGAATTTATGTCATCCAGAAAAAACAGAATACTTTGATATGGAAATCCTAACATGCCTTGTTATTCCCAGCTGTTTATGTATGAATACATATGCTTCATTATACAAAAAATCCAATTACAAAGGAGTTCCCATCCAGTTTACTGAAGATGGATTAATTAAGTATGCAAATATGAAAAACTGTTAAGGGATAAACAACCCCATAGCTCTGATCCACCACAAGAACTTCTATATATATCCAGCCTCTTGAGCTGTTTTGCCATACCTTGTAACATTTGCCTTATTCATGTTAATGGTTGCAGCTTCTTAACTCCTCATGTCCTCTGGAGCCAACCTGATCTTAATAGCATTTCTGGGATTTTCTATTAAGAATTGATTGCTAGGCATCCAAAACTGTCTGCACCTGGCTAAATTATAATTTCTTTTCTCTGTTTTCTTTGTTGCCTTTTGACCACCTCCCCATCTGATGCAACTCACAGCTGCCATAGCTTAGAGGCTCCACATTTGTATCTATGCCTACATGCCAATGAAAACTTTTCCTCTTGATCGTCTTGAAAACACAATAAATGTTATTGTGATATTAAGAAAAACTTCTCAAGATTTCAGATCCTTATTTGATAAGATCACATTTGAAATTTATCAACCCAATCCAATAGTTACAGGGTTGCTCTTAGAGTTTTACAACTCTATGCTTGTGACAAAGCAAAAATTAAAATGATGAAATGATGCTTGAAGAAGTCTTGAAAATAACAGAAACTTTCCTCTAGAAAGTTTACAGACACCTACCTCTCTGGGTTATTACTGTTCAAGAAATAGTCTCCTGTTTCCTTCAGTTTCTCAATTCGGGATTTAAATCCCTCCAGATCAAGCTTTGTAGCTTCCATTTTACGTAACAGTGCTTGAGTTGATTCTTCATTTCTCCCATAATCTGGAGTTTCTAGCAGAAGTCCCTTTTCTGTCATCCAGGATTCCACTTCCAAAAGCTGTAAGAAAATCAGTGCTGATGGGACTTGAACATGAAAGAGACTGTTGCAATCTGCTGAAACAGAACTATATTCAACAGAGACAAAACAAACTAGGCATGCTCTCAACTAAATATGTGGCTCAATGTACCAATATAGCATACATGCACATATAAATCCATTCTGTCAAGTATTCAACGCATTATTTTTAATGCAAAAATGATGCAATAGTTGTACACAACTTTCCTCAAAACCCAAGGAATATCAGATTAAGGATACTCATTTAATAGATCCTAGCATTGGCAGTTGAAAGGTATTGTGTAGCTGTTGCATTTTTAATCCATTACAGAATTGGAGGAGGGAAGAAGAAAGAGGTAGAATAAACACAGGAAAAGATGCAAGATTTACACAAGGAAAAGGAATGGTAACTGCAGAAAAAACACCCCTATAGCATTCTGCTTCAGATGAAGAAAGTAACAAAATTGGAGAAAGAGTACAATATACTTTGACTTTTGGGGGATTAGAGGAAACATTATGTTTCTTTTCATTCATTTCATTTTATTTAACAGTTAATTTAATAAAATCTAAGCAGTAATATCCCTATCCAGGTGCAGATAATGTATTTACTAAATTAATAGAAAATATCTGACTCTTCACATATCTGAATACAGAAACAAGTGAACAGATGCCTGCTCACACCAAATGGCTTCCCTGGTGTTGCTTGTCTATATAGCTACCCATCAACCTATGGAAAGATGCTCCTGAATTGCAAGAACCCCTTCGAATAACATAGCTGAAGTGGGAATGGGTTAGAAGAGAAGGACTGCATCAAAGATAAAGAAATTTGGTCAGTTCAGCTGAGTTGGTTTGCCCTCTTGGCAAAACAGTTATAATTCCATGAATCTAGATAGTAGGAATTGAAAATGACTTTCCATTGCTACTTTACCTCACTGAAAAAATGCTGAACTTTATGAGATTCTACAAGCCTCCATCTTCTTTCCTGAGCTTCATCCTTCAGATTTTCAAAGGAAATTATCAATTCCTTTATTTGTTCTAAGATTGTCTGGGAAGCAACCTGTTTTTCCTTCATCAGTTTCTGCCCAGAATTGATAACTCCTTTAATCAAGGCATCATGGCTGTTAATCTCATTCTCTAAATTCTGGAAAATACAAGATAAGGAATACATGTATTTTAAAAATGTAAGGATTTTCTCCATATATTCATCAGTATGTCTATGTTTTTAGGTTGTCAAGCTGTGGCACACCTCTTTTAGATTTTACTAACAATTTAAAATACCCATGCAGAGTTTTGCATCTATATGAAAATTGCCAACATAAGCAAGTGTCTACTCATATGAGTGTAATAAAAGTCTCCACTTTGGTGGAGTCTCTTTAATAGCTGAACTGTCCTATACCAACAGAGAATGGTAAAGAAGGCTAGCACACCCTAATTTGTTTCTCTAGCTATGAATTTAAAGAGATTAGGAACAAGTTGTGCCTTATTAATAAATAGAAGGACATCTTTTAAAAATGCAAAATTGCTCTGGGATTTTAGATGGAGATTTAGATATTTTTCCTGTAACCATCGCAGAAACCACCCAATTAATATTATAAGCTTCTGTTTTAGAATACAAACAAACTTATTTCTCTAATAACAAGCAAACTGTAATACTTTTAAGTATGAATGAAATGTGGCCCTGATGTAGATTTTATAATATTTGTTGCTGTTATTGCTTACAGTATTTTTGCTGTTAACCTGTACACCACAATGTTGACAGAGGTGGCTTAAGACTGATTAAACAAACTAATAGATAAAATTGTAATTGTTTTAAGTTACTGATCCAAGAGGCTAGCACATTTTTTATTTCTGTGTTATTGTCTTTAACTTTTTTGCAATGCAGAGAATGTAATATTTGTTTGCATTCAGATAAGAGGCACAGACATATTTCTTGATAGCTTGAATAATAGCAAAAATAAATGGCAGTGGTATTTCATGTTGCAGAAGATTACTCTTCCTCTAGAAAAGTGTTTCTCAACTTCAGCAACTTTAAGACGTTTGGACCTTAACTCCCAGAATTCCCCAGCAACACACCTTAAAATTGCTGAACTTGGAAAAAAACTGCTCTAGAAAAAAATATTGTTCATTTAAGTCATGTCACTATGATGTGGAAGTGTGAAAAACATGTAGGCCTTGTGGTAAGCTAACTAAAGCAAGTAAAAATAAAATTTAAAAGCAATGGAAGAAGTGACAAAGAATTTCTCTCTGCTCCAGTATTTCCTGCTTTGTCACTCCAGCTGTTTTACCTGGTGCTTTTCCTGTAAGCTTTGAACAGTTGTCAGTGACTGACCATGGTCTCTGGAAGATGCCAAAGGGAGTTTCTCATGAATCCAGGTAAACTCTTCATTGACATCCTGGAGGAACTGGTACATCAATCTGTTGGCTTCCAAATGCTTCTGTCTTTCCTGGAGTGGCTCCCTAAAACTTTTGTATCTGGAGATTCAAAATGAAGCTGTGGGTTTGCTTGGAAGAAAGATTATGGACTAGCATGCATTGATTGTTAAAATTAAAGATACCAGGCTGATAAACTGAAGAATGATAATACTATTAAAGGTGAACATTAAAATATTTAGAAGAGAGAGCAGAGCAGGGAGAAACTGCAAAACTGTGCAAGCACCTGTGTACCACCTGATCCACTCTTATCTCTATCTCATCTGCCAGAAAATGGTTTTCCTCTTGGAGTTCTCTCACTCTGTTGATCAGACTTTGGAAATGGTCCCGGTGGGCAGCAAAGCTGGCATCCAATTCTTCCTGTTTCTTTAGGAGATCATTCAGAATCAGTAGATTATCACTGCTTTCTGGAATTTTCATCTCGCTGTCTAGGTCTTCCAACCATTTATCAGCCTCATCTACAATATGTAGAAATTGCAGAGCCTGAAGCCAGAGGGGGAAAAATCCATATAAATAAGGACATTTAAACACTGTAATTACCAGTATGCTTTGTGGATTAACAAGTTCTGTCTCTACAACAGCCTCTCACAAGCATACACATAAATACAATACATTTATTTTAGTCATTTTGCTTTTCTGCTGACTGAAAGTTGGTTAACCAACTTGGGGATTTTCCAGAATGACTAAATTACCACTAAAGCCTTGAGTTCTTTCCTGTTGTGTTTTACCTTGTAAGCATCCAGAATTTTTCTTTTCTTTTCCTCGCAATTTTCCAGCAACTCATCCCAAAGCTCATCTATTTCCTGAAGTCTTGACTGGAGGACATCAGAAGCATAATGCCTTTCATGGAGCATTTTCTCTCCTTCCTATAAAAAAAGATACTCAAAGTCATCTCTTGTGGCTTAGCTTTCTATATGATGTCTTTAAACAATTATACCTTCCAACAATCTTATCATTATAATAAAATTTAAGTTATTTTTAACTTTTTTTTGCCTAAGATAAGACTGCAAATTATTTGGTTAACTAAGATGCCTCCAGAAACACCTTTTCAGAAAATCTCATTTTTTGAAATGTACAGAAATCGATCAAGCTTCAAAAATTATTTGGAATGTATAGGGACAAGGGCACAGCATCTCCTTAAAGAAGATGCATCTTGTCAGGTTTGCATAAGCCTGAATGAGAAGATGGCTACTTTTATGAAGCAATTCATTAAAGTAGTCATATATCTAATGAAACTCCTTAAAAGAGCCATTTTTTTTGTATACAGAAGACATACAGGTGATAACGTGCTCATAGTCACAGGTGTACTGAATTGCCTCTTCTGAATTATTTTTGAATAATTATAATATATAACATAACCAAACATAAAACATAATACAACATAAAATCTAACATAATGTAACATAACATGGGTATTTACTTACTGTTTTGATTCTGTTGAGATGATTTTTGTTAGCCACAATCTCTGCCTGGAAAGTTTGGTGCTTTTGTAGTTTAGCTTGAAGATTGCTGGGATCTCTCCAGCATTCATCAAGGGCAATACTGTTTTTTTCACTCATCCAGGTAGCTATCTTTGGATAGAAAAACACAGTTATCGGACCACTGATTACATTTAATTCCTATTAGTTCCAGGAAATGTGATCTGAAACCCTGAAAGAATGGCAGCAAGTCAACCAAGAATCAGGAACAAGCAATTTGGTCTCTCCTTGTATTCTTTGGACTATACTACTGTACCACATTTGGTTCTTATTGGCTATCTTGGCTAGGGTTTATGGCATTTGTTGAATATTGGAAGTTTTCAAATTTCTTTTTCTGGTATAGAAATACATATGTATGTATATATGTAGCTTCAGGAAATTAAATGAACACATTATACCTCAAAAGAATTGTGCAGAAATTTTTGTAATAGCCAGGACTCCTCCAGTAGACGCCTCCGCATTAAAGCAATTTCCAGAAGTTTTTCCTTTCTAGGAAGAATAAATAATAGTGGTGATATAAGTCAAAGTAGCTTGATAAACTTTTTTTTCATTTCAGACATGATTATAAATGCAAGCTTAATCTTTGCCAGGGCAGTAGAAGGAAAACACAAAAAGCACAGCGGCAGGAAATGAAACAGGAAATGCCACAGTAGAGTTGTTCCTCAAATGGGCACATTATAAAAATCTTATCTTCTTTCCAGAGTGACTATATGGGTGAATAATCACTGTATTCTCCTAGGGTTTTATTTGAAGCATACAATAATGTAGTTAATGAGTGGCAAGTAATTAAAAAAACCCATAAAGAGAGAGGAGAGGGGTGGGGTTATTAAACCATATAGGATATAGAGATGAAATGGGAGAAAAACTTTGAATGGTACCTTCTTAACACAGCCTGGGACTTAGTCATTATATTTTCTGAATCATAATGCTGACTGCCCTTCAGCTTTTGGGCAAAGATAGTTATATCATCAATCTTCATCAGATGGGTCTTCAAGTCTTTTTCAAATTGCATGTGCTTTTGCTGTAGACTTTCCACACTGGATATTGAATCCTGCATCAATTAGAACAAGTTAATGTAATGTGGAATGACAATTGATAAAAATTCTGGAAGTTGGTTGGCAATTGAAAAATGCCCAGGTTGGGAAGAGCTGATCTAATGCCATATAGAAGAGTTATGTTTATAAAGAGTTATGTTTATAAACTGTCTAAATGTGTATAAACCATGTAGGCACACAATAAGAGAAGGATTTTGGGGATCGCTATCGTAAACAGGCTTCAAATTATTTCTATGAAACTTCCTTTTTAATATGAAATCAAAGAATATTGGGTTCCTCCCAAAGCAATCTTTGTTTACTTTCAGGTCTATAGAGCTCGGATATAATAAGCTGAGTAATTTTATCAGTAAGACGAGTAGAATATAAATTTAATAACTAAATAAATAAACAAACAAACTTTAGAGTGCTGCAGTTTCCCCCCGAAATTCTCATTCTGCATGTACTTCTGCTTCTCTTGACTATATGGCAGCAAAACTGGGTTGGAGAATGATGCCACAGATCAGAAGTCAAAGTCAATAAACTTGCTAAATATTCCAAAAGGTACATGATAGAATGAGAAATTCAGTGGGGCTGTGGTAGAAAAAGAACCTGAAAGTAAGTATTCCAAAATGGTTTGTTCTGCACTTTTTGTTCTATGCTTAGACTTTCCACTTTTGAGTGAGTATAGTCTATTTCACTTACCCCCAAGTCTTTGTTTGTTAGGAAGGCCTCTTTACTGCTTAGCCAACTTTCAGTCTCTTCCATATAACCAAAGAATATCTGTTTAGGAGAGAAAAAAGCTCTGTCAATAAAAAGCTCCTCAATATAACTGCATTTCAAAGTTCAATGGGGCTTAGTTGGAAATAACGAGTACTTAGAACTGGATCCATAGATGAACACTATAGTACAGTATATAAAAGCTGTCCATTGAGTCATTGCAGTATAACAAAGGAGAAATGTATAGGTTCAGAATAGCAGTAGATAAATATTTCCTTTGGGCAGTTTTTGCCTTTTTGTGAGTTTGCAAGATTGCATAAATATTGTAAATAGATTTTATCCACCAAGACTGGTGGCTATCATTGTTCTACTAATTTGATCTACAGCCATCTAGTAATTATCCATATTTATAAAGGGTAGATATGATGCTCACCAAAAGTTGTGATTAAATCAATTCTCTCTACTGTAAAAGAATTAGCTCAGGTATATAACCCAGCATTTTAGTTTTTAACTGGGAACATCAGGGACTGAATCAAGAATTTCGGCATGCTTTATGTGGCCCTTCAATATACTACAGTTGTTCCCTGATTCGTACACCATTTCAAAGAAAATGGGATCCTTAAACATACCCATTCTTTCAAGGTTTTCCCATTAAGGGAGAATAGACCAAAAGTTCCAGTTCCTATTATTTAAAACTGAAACCATGCCATGATGCATTTAAGGAGAAATATCCCACTAAATCAAAATTATCCCCCAAAAAGGTTAAGGCTGAGCTGAAAATCTGTTTCAGGATCCAAATTAAAAAAAAAGAGAAGAAATGTAAATATACTTCTTTTCTTTGGAGAGGATTCTATGTTTAAAGAATATTGAGCAGCAACCACTGTTTGCTTCTATTTGCCATGCTGTAACTACCAATCAAAAATGTTCCTGGCAACATTTACTCTTATTCTTGTGGGCTACTCCAGAATTATTATTTATTTTTTACCTACCTGTAAGTCTCTGGCTTGATGTAATTTTAGACTCTGTTCTTCATAGGCCTGGATCATTTCATTTAATGCTTCTTGTAACTTGATGAGGGAATGATGGATCTCTGGAGCCGCATAATGGCCAGAATTGCCAAGTTTCTGACCGTAATTGCTAAGAGCACCAAATCTTTCCCCTCGGGCTTCAATCTCTGCCTAAAAGATGTCAGACAGATTGATGGTAAATGTTTAAGCAGAATCAACATTCAGGCTTTTTAGAAAACAAAAGTAGACTTTATTCAGCAACCTTCCACCATTAATATTTATGTGAAAAGTAAGGAGAACTTGGTTTGAAAAAGAAGGAAGGTTTCAGAATTTGAAAAAAATATGAAGAGTAAGTTACCCTCTCTTTCACCTTAGCAAAGACTAGTTCTAATCCTAGTTAAATTTGGAAACTTTTAGAAATAAATGAAACATGTTTTTTATTTATTTATTTATTTATTTGAATTTTTATACCGCCCCCTCTCCCTAGGGACTTGGGGCGGTGTACAGCAATTAAAAACCCACATAACAGAGACTAAAAACCAATTAAAAGAATTAAATGGCTGCAAATTAAATTAAAAATTAAGTTAAAAAAATTAAAATTAAACTAACATTTTAAAATAACCCTAAGGCATCAGGCCAGGCCGGCTAGCTGGAAAAAGTGAGTCTTCAC
>JANHFJ010006778.1:35887-53497 GCA_032468195.1 Cerberus rynchops | reverse complement strand
AGTGAGTGAGTGAGTGAGTGAGTGAGTGAGTGAGTGAGTGAATAAATGAATACAGAGGAGAAAGGATCTGTCTGATGTATTGGAGAATTGCTGCTTGCTAAATAAGATGGACTGCTGATGTCTTTTGTGACTGCAGATCATAACTTTTTATGTGTTGAGATGTAGAGATTGATGCTGATTTGATCTAGGTTAGTCTTTGTTCTACATTGATGAAATTATTTCATTTGGAATTCTTTTTGACATAGTCCCTCATCATCTGCTTAAAATCATAAAGAATATATATACAAGAAAAGAGATTATGAAAAAAGTATTCCACTAATTACATTATTCTCCATTTCCTTCTATGTATAGAAAACAATGGCGTAGGAATAAGTTTTTTATCCATCAGGTTTTAAATCACATGGAAATCTTCCAAGAATAAAGGAATGAGATAGATGACAGAGATTCTTTATTACCTAAAATGTCACCTCACACTAAGTTTTAGAAAAGGCTACTTCATACAGTAAAATGTGTTAGTGTGAGAAAAGTTTCTATCCCTGAAGTATTAAAGTAGCTGTGTCTTTTGGAAATGCTGTGTGGCTGAATCACAGCTGTGCCATGCTTGAAAATAATTATGAGAATTCCAGATGACACAGCTATTTTAATACTTCAAAAAGGGAGTGATCATTCATATTAACAAACTTGCAAAACTTCCTCATCACATGCCTGCAATAACCTAAGACACATAACAATAATTTTTACCCTGTAAATGCCTAATAGTAGTGCTAACTGACAAACTGATATATGTATTTGTCATGTGAAGCAATAAAGTTGTCTTTTTTCAGAACTGAATCTGATGCATTTGCCAGTAAGGCACTATATTTCAAAAAAATTAACATATATCTTAAATAGTAAGGAATCATGGAGATGTGATATGGGAGAAATACACTAAAAAGTGGTAGACTATATAAAGTAGATAGATATGATATGCCTATGCTTAATTACCATTCAGTTTTTAAACTTTTTATCTCTGGAAATGGTCGATTTTGTAGAAATATATTATTAGGATAATCACAAACCAATATTTCTGCTAAATCTGAAGAAAATTGATAGTTCTACAAATTGTCTGATGAGTATATTTTATTTTATGCATTTATAAAATGAAGAATATTTAGCATGCATTTACCATAAATTGCTACAGTTTTTATACAATCTCATCTCTAAAATGTCTTTGTCTGTATCTGTATGTATTCTGGCAAACTACACAATTGTGTGCTATCATTCTAATACAACTTATGGTCATAACTTAAATCTACCACATTTCTTCCATTATTTATCAACATACAATCTCATCTATTATGGGAGAAAACAAAACAAAATTTATGGTTCTGTAAACAGGAAGAGAAGATGTTTGAAAAAGACCTTCAAAATTATGAGAGTATTTGAGTATTATGAAAAATGACAAAACACGAGCTCCAATTTAGGAAGCCTTCTTTTTCTACTTGTAGCACAAACTTAGATGATGTAACATAGAGCACAGAGTAGATCCATCATGTGCTTAATAACCATAACTGACAGCTTCTAGAACTGTGGGGGATCTCAAACATTTAGTAAATCATAAATTTTGTCTTTGCATATTGCATCTGTGACAGACATTCCTATATAGAGTTCTCTCTTCTAGCTTAGTTCCTGTCAATACTCCATGAAATAACACTTGTATATTCTCCTTTCCACATATTAGCTAGTGAATGGGGACAAAGGAAGGGAATCAGTCAACATGAGGGCATCATAGTTGATGTGTTGACATAAGACAGTTTTGAGCAATGTCTTTATGATAAAAAACATAGTACATAATACTAACTTGTGTCATCTTTTAAGCTACAAATGTAATCAGGTAATTTTAGACTCTAAAATAATAAGGCTGTTAAGGCTGTAATAGCCTTAACAGAACTTTACTCAGGAGTAGTACATATTGTTTATGGGAAAGCATGACAATAAAATGGGAACCAATAATTGTATGCAACTATTGATGTCCTGCTGCTCCAATCAGCTGCTGCTCTTTGGCTAGTCAAGGAGATGGGGGCTGAAGTCTGCTGCCCTGGGCCATGAACCAGATGACTGGCTCTAGTGGTAGATGTGGTCATGAAGAGGAGGGGGACAAGATGGTGGTTTGTAAAATAGGAGATGCAGCATCATAGCCATGCCCCTTGGCATGATTCTGACATCCCCCTCATTCCAGTTGTCCATGCCTGGATATGCTACTGTTTAC
Organism: Cerberus rynchops; assembly: GCA_032468195.1. Lineage (NCBI taxonomy): Eukaryota > Metazoa > Chordata > Lepidosauria > Squamata > Homalopsidae > Cerberus > Cerberus rynchops. Next base: position 51,249 of record JANHFJ010006778.1, on the reverse strand, counting down.
AACTGCAGAATTTTCTGACAGAAGGTAACATGTTGCAACTTGTCAGTTCAAAACAAAATGTACCTTTTCAAGTTATAATGTTGAAATGTTTTAAGTGGGTCATGACATCAAACCACCTTGCAGTGGCAATTTGCATGCTCCCTAGAAATCCTTTATAGATTTATGATAAAGCAACTTCATCTATTTTCTTTTGTCAGATGAAGAGTGTAACCAATACACATTGCATATGTATTTGATGGATTCAGTCAGAGCTTTTGAGTGAGTCAGAGAATGAAAGTGGTACATACCAAGATTATTTACTTTTAGCCATACTTTTAAAATAAGCAAATCCAGGAATCTGGTTAAATAGTCTAAAAGTAAATGTCTTGAATATTTGTTTTGCTGTTCACAATATGTATATTAATCTTATTGTCCAAGTAAGTTTACTAATCATGTAATTAAGGAAAAGAAGCATATCTTGAAATACTGAAATTGTGCAATGTTTTTGCTATTAAAATGCATATAATGACTTTAAGATTAAGCTGGCCAGATATGTTTAATATTGAAGTCAAATTGCTAATCCTTACAATTTGAGCAGAAGAAATCTAAAGCAACCAACAGCAGCAGAAAAATGCAGCAAAGTAGAATTTTCTAGGAATATTTTTTCATGTTATTTGCCTGGAAATTGGAAATGTGGTTTACTTTAATATGCTGCATTTTGTGCTTGTTCATCAGATTTGTGGCTCATCTCTTTAATGAAAGTATTCCCCAATGATGTTTTATATTTAAGAAAGTAATTACAGTACGCTGCAAAGTTTGGAAAACATTCAGCAGTATCATTACAATCAAAATTTAATGACATATGCATAGTAATGACATTTTAAAATATACCAGAGATAACAAAGACCCTTTCTCTCACCATAAAAGCCAATGATAAAAGTTACAGTTATGCTCTCAATTGTTTGTGAATAAACATGATTAAATCTTCCAGTTAAATATGCATAAAGTAAGTTAAATATGTTTGATATATTTCCCAACAATACAATATTGAAAAACTGTGTCTTTGTAAATTATAAATAAAAATACATTTAACAAGACAAAAAATAATTATCACTTTTTAAAAAATTTAAAAAAAGTTAAAGAATAATTAAAATGTTATAGCCAGTATTTCTGAAACTATATATTGATTGTGCTTCTAAAGATCTAGTTGATACCTACAGTATTTTACAACTGGATGCATTTCTTTTCAATTTATTTCCAAAATAAAATGCATAAATACTTATAAAATTACTTGGTATAAGATTCTCTTTACATGTAATTATTGTCCTCTTAACTGCAAATAAATGCATTCATTGCAATTCATTCTTTTAGTATATGTTGAGGGGAATTAATTAAAATATAGGTGAATTTATTGTGCCTAGTTTACTTTTAGAATTAAGATTGTAATTTTGCCCACACTTCTTTGGAAGAAAGCCCCATTTACCTTAGAAAGACTACTTTTAAATTTTCATATAAGGGCTGCATTGTGTCATATTTCTACAATGTCAAACAATGACATCATCCATACCATTTAATATCTTAGAAAATATATTTTCTTTGTTTGTATAGAAGAATGTAATACAATTCAAAATGGCTCTCTTTCCTGAATATAGTTTATAAATATAGTATATAAATTCATATTCATTTAATCAATGCCACAATTTTTATCCTCATAAGAAGCTTTTGCTACAGGTAAGTTTGTATCACAGTACACTTTTCCACAGTTTTAATTATCTTAAGCAACATCTCAAATATTAACATGACCCTAATATTTAATATCTTTGAAAATACGTATTTCCTATTTTCATGTAATAAAAACTGATATAAATTGGAACTAGCATTTTCTCTGTCATTTCATACAACAATAAGGCAATCTCTCCTTTCTGAAAAAAAACCCCATATTCTCTACTCATAATAAATATTTGAACTTCTCTATGAGTGAAGCTTCTTCTAAAAAAGGGTAAATGAGGATAATATCATGATATTTTTCCTGTGACGCAAATATTTTTCCTTATGACGCAAAATTTTATTAATGTTAGTTTTTGATAGCATTTGGTTTGCTATTTGTTTAACTGCATGCATTTTTCCATAAAAATTAAAAAGTACAAATACAGACTTTCCACAATACTTGATTTAGTTATTAAAGCTTTTTGTAAGTATTGAATAAGAATAATTCATTCTAACCATAACATATTAAAAAAGATACTGTTGAACTAGTGAATGTGAAATGCTAATAAATAAGAAAGAAACAAATTTTTACAAGCAAATTTTAAAAGCAAAACTTTTCTTTAGTAGAATAAAAAACTCCATAAAGTGTGGAATATTTAAAATAATTACACCTGAAAAAGTGAAATTAGTTTTCAAGAGATATCTGCTTTGATTTAGCTGCATTACATCCCAGATTCCTTTATGTGATAAAACAGAAGCCAAAACAGAAACCACACATGAAAAAGAGTGTTGAACCTACCTTTGAAAAATCTGACTGGTAGGGTTATAAGTCACTGCAGCAATTCCCTTTTCCAAAGACATCAACTCTGTTTCTTGCTTGTTGCAAAAAACAGTTTGAAGGATTGAGGGGGGGGGGGAGAGAATCATTTTGTGTCTAAACAAAAAACTCTTTAATACAGCAGATTTTTCCTGTGAGTTGGCAAATCTCTTGTTCACCACATCCTGAAGCTGATCCACCTTTTCTCTTAAGGCATTTGGTTTAAGAGAAATGAATTGGGGAGTTGGTGGGGGAGGGAGAGAAGGAGAGACAGCCAAAGTCAATGGGTATTTTTTGACTGATGTCTACCGAGCAGAATTAAACCTATTTGTCTGGATAACCTATTATCCAGACAAATATTTTAAAATCATGCCTATGGGACAATGAAAGACAATGAAATGTTTATTCAAAAACAGGTATGGCTCCAAAATACAGACACAGAATGCTGGAATAAGACAGCCCTGCAGTTAAATGAAAGATAGAAGGAATTTTGTCTTTTCAGGTTTATCACATACATTAAAGATTGAAAAAGAGAGTAGAACATTAATTACATGGACAGAAATGTTCTAATTCAGGTAAGTTATTCCATAAGCAGGGGGACTTAAGATGGTGTGCATGAATATATTGGGGACTGGTTGATAGATTTGGGGGAGTTGAACTTGGATGGAAAAATTATATTTTCACTAAACTAACTGAAATTTTAGCTTTTCTTTCAATAGTGTATCTAGACAACAAAGTAATGTATGGCCTGTGGATTACAAAAATTGTGTTAACTTTAACAAATCTCATTATCTAAAATTACTAAATTGTAAAAAAAAGATATTATTGATTTAATGGAAGAAGCATATATATTACTATGTTATATATTTGTTCTCTTATTATTTTAAAAAAACTTTATTTCAACATATAGTAGTAATTTGTTTCTTTTGTAATACAACCTATATCTATTTAAATAGATTTTTTAAAGATCTGTAACTTTCAGCAAACTTCCAAATGGGTCCCACAAAAAGTGAAGAATCCCATATGGAAACACAGCCATTTCATTCTATCAAAAGTATAGAATGCTGCAAAGACAGTGCAATTGTGGAACAGCCTAAAGCTGAATTTTGTTTCTGAGATTCCCAGACTGGTCAATTATTTAAAATGGGACTTCTACAAAATTTCATGAGCCTTCTGCAACTTCAGATTTTGGGAACAGAGTAATAGGATTTATGTTCTGGTACACAAGGAAAGTTACTTAACTAAATACAGTCATGCAAAAGAAAGACACTCTTTCAATTCTGCATGCATGATGTACACTAATATAAATTATTCTGAAATGGAAGAAAGACTACAGGCCTGTACTGGAAAATCCTTCAGGTTTACTGTGAATGTCTCTTCATCAACTTTATAAACTAACAGTGAAATTTAAAAGAATCTTAAACATCACAGTATTCTCATAATCAAATGCAAGTCTTTATGCAATTTCACCATCCTGAATATGTTTATTCCAATGGAAATGTTAGAGGGCTTAATGGGTTTATTTTATATTCAAATTTATATATTACTTCTTACATACGGATTAGCTTGGATGCATATTTTATACTTGCATCCAGATTTGGACCCCATACAGTAGATACGGTAAAAAGCAACAGTATAACTGGTGCAGCAAGCCTTGAATTATTTATAAAAAATACCTATACCTAGATCCTATTTTCCCCACAACAATCCTGAGAAATTAATTAGGCTGAGAGAGAATAACTGGCCCAAAGTCACCCAGCTTTCTTTCTTTATCTTTCTATTTTACTACTTTAACTTTTTACTAGTGTACTGCTTTCTCTTTCTAGTTTACTAACTTCATAATAAAAGTCACATACTGCAAACATTATGGAGAATAGAACCACTGAACAATCTTCCCATTTATCAAACTATATAATGTTATGATTTCAAAGCTCACAGGAAACTAAACGTTAATAATTACAATTCAGTTACACTAAAAATTATGGCGTACCAATATATTTTTAAATGTAGGACAAGGTAGAAAAGGAATATATTACAGTGTCACGGTCAAAACATGTGGCAAAATGTACATGCACACACTTGTCTGTTTTCTGCCTTGAATGGCATCTATTTATTATTTATACAGCTCAGTGTACATGATACTTTACAGAGTTTTCTAAGGATATGAGAAAAGCATGAAAAGAATCTTACTAACCAAAAATATGCCAATTGAGAAGAACAGCAGAAGGTAAAATGGAAGAGAACACAGTAGGAAGAGATGAACTGGAGACTGAACAAACGCAGATACAAACACATGTTGCCAGTTTTGGGGAAAAAATGGACACATTTGCTTTAACAAAGATTGTTCTCCAGGAGGAGTTGTGAAACGGTTGTCGTTACAGGTGTAGCTACTGTGACAGACATTCTCTCCCTACGGCTACACCTGTATTGAAAACAATGCTGGTACAATTCCCTTATCTTAATGAACTTAATCTTTAATTTCACAGCTTGGCCCTGATGCTGGGCCTCCTCAACAAAAGGTCTGAACTGTTTTAGTCCATAAGGGACACCCTTTCCTCCAACAGCTGTGGAAACTTTAAACCACGACAAGGATTTTTGCCCCTTGTGAAACTGTCAAAAGCAATAAATATTTTTCTTTTTTTCCCCATCATTAGACACTCTTCAGAATGCCTCACTATTGTCCACTGTAATTCCCAGAGCTCACTGGGCAGAAGCGTTATTGTCCAAAATGAATCTTGAAGTGTGAACAATATGGGGTATGGGAGGGGGGAGAGAAGGAGCTACAACTCCTCCCCCCCACCCCTTGCCTTTCTTTTTCTCTCTTTCTCTAGTTTTTTTTTTTTGTGGGGGTTTGGGGGTTTTGTTTTATTTTTAGAGGGTGTAACCGTTAGGAATGTGGCGCTTCTCCACAGACAGCTTTGCCAAAAGAGCACTTGTGTTTTTTAACACTGGCCTTTCAGGGGGACGCTCAAGTTAAAGCATTGTGCACACCACTGTAAATAGATGCACTCACTAGAATAGAGCGTCTTCACTCCTAATTAGGGAAGTAACTCTAGAAAGACAGAATGTCACTTGCAAGACTGGACTCTTTGTTAGGTTTGTGTGCGTTCCCCACTATGTGAGGTAATTGGAGTTGTACCTTTTAGAAAGCTGCTAATTTCGCATAGGAAGTGCTAACAAGACCTTTGTGTGGCATGTTTTCCTTCTTCCTTTTTAAGGAAGTTACAGGCTTGAGTACCAGGGATGGCTGGGCTAAGGCCTAGAGAAGGAAGCTGCAGTAATGAACCACTTCAGTTTGCAGTGAGGGGAAAAAAAGGCCTAATTTCAGGCCTGAGAATAGTAGGCTTAACAAAAGGTTCTGTTTAAGCTTATTATGTGGGACATTCTTATGGTCTATACAGCTTTCCTTGCAATGACCCTCTTAAAATAAGTACATCAAGTCTGAGCAAATAGAAACATGCAACTTTCCAGGTTTAGGGTATAGTTTTCTTTATAAAACCATTTATATAATGCACTCTGCAATTAGCATGGAACGGAGCAACAAGATACAGCTAAGAAAGTTCTTTTAACAAAAGGCACAAAATTAGTGGAATTAACTAACAACTAAACAATAGCTGTAGATCAGTAGCTGAAATGGACTTTTAAAGTAAAATATACTCACTGTGAATCTTACATATTTTTTTTAATTTGGCTAATATTAAATTATAGAGACAGAACAGATTTTGATTTTAAAAAACAAACAATAAACAATCAAAATGTCTCCCTAATCCTATCACATTCCTAATATATATCAACAGTGCAAAATCGATAATTGTTTTATGATTTATGCTGCTCAGAGTCACTTTTGAGATGGTCAGCTATAGAAATTAAAATAAATAAGTGTAATAAAATATGTTACTTTCAATGTTGAAAAAAAATCTTGCCATAGCTTATTCTGGACTTGGAATATAGAAATAATGAATAAAATCTGAAAAGGAGGAGAAAGTGACCTTTAGAGATTGGAGATAAAATTTAGTCTTCTGCTAAAGTAGTGGGGGGGGGGGAGAGAAAAGTGCTGCTTATAATAGCTTTTAATGCTTTCTTCTGCACACTATCTAATAATAAGGGCAAGGTTAAAGTAAACAATGAAGAATAGGTTTGCACGTATTGTGCTTGTTTGCATTCTCCATATGAATTTTCTAAAACCCTTTAAGAGAATAGATATATAAACCTGTGACCTTCAGACGAGCTTCTTGGTATTGTCAGTACTTCTGAATAAAAGAGAGGTCACAAAATTGAGCCATTTTTTGCATTGTAATGAATTCCATTCTGTTGGGTAAACAAAGCTACATTTTAAAACAGAGAGCTGACATCTGTCTGGCTCAAGATGCTTTCCCATTCTTCAAAAAGGAAAGGGTGGCAAAATTAAGTAGTTACTGTAGAGAAAAAATGATTACCCCTATCCCTGCACACGCATCTAAAAAAAAAAATCTACCAAACACAGAAGGAGGACATGTTGGTCCAATTCAGAAAGATACATTCAGAGATATATTCAGAGGTATATTCCAGATAGAATAACAAGAAAAAAAGCTCCATTTTATGACTTTTATTTTTCTAAAAATGCACAAACAATGGCTCTGTAATATAAAAGAGCGGCCAATGCTACCATTATGGCTCCCTTATTAACAAGGACTCCAAGGGCCTCTAAAAGTTACTCCTATTTCCGCTGGGGCTTTGTCCATTCCTTGTCCTCTCTCAAAAGCTCCCTTTGGTATTGTTGCAAGGAAAAAAAAAAACTCTGTACCCACTTTTATTTCCTCCCACCGAGCTACCCCCTCCTCCTGATTCATACTCTATATTGTGAGGTTTTGCTATTCAGGAATTGATTGGACAAGAGCAGTGAGAATGGCCAAGTGATTAGTCTCCCAGCAGGGGCCAGGACTGTGGGTATCAACCTGGGGCTGGGGCTGGGGCTCCAGTTTGCTCTGGCATTCAAGAAGGTTTCCTCCAAGCCCCTCTTGGGTTCCTGATTGCTCACGCATCTTTTGTTGCAGGTAGCACATTCCTTCATACCAGGAAACTGATTCCTTATAATTAGCTTGCCCAATAGTGTGCAGTCTCTTAGAAAGTCAAAGGTCTGGAAGCAATCTCTGTGATTTGAGCTGGATAACACAAAATACTCCCTCTTCAACATGCTGTCTTAAAATCCGATTTGAGAAACCTTTTAAAGGGACCTCTCTAAGGTATTATGTATGAATGCTTAGCCATTCCATACAACTATTCTACCATTCAAAATGATGGTAATTCTTGTTTATCCTGTTATTAACTATTTTAACATTATGGTAGAACTTTATAAAGCTGACCCTGGTCCTGACATGATTTTTAAAGCAAGGTGTCTTTTTCTTTTCTCAGGGCTGCTGAAGACTTTTTGCTTTTGGAGGCAAAGGGGAAACATGAAGACCTCCAGTTCCTGAAGGAATATCATAAGAGCTCTGAAGATAATCAAAAAGGTCCATTTAATCCAGTTTCCTCTTTCTCACACTGACTAACTGGGGGTGGGGGCTATGGCTATAGGAAATCCACCAACAGGACATGAAGACTTTCTCCTATTCTTGTTCCCAGAAAATAAAATGGAGAAACATACTGTTTCTGATCTTAAAGATAGTATACAGCCTATTACTCCTTAGCCTCCCTACAATTGAAGTTAATGAAGCTGGTGTCCATCAGTACTCTAACGGGCTTGCTCACTTACCTGCAAGGAGAGTAGTGAGGGAGCCAGCCAAAAGAGCCTTCTCACTATTCAGAAAGAGCTTTTGATTTGCCAATTGTTGGGGTGGGTAATGTTTTTCAGACTTTTGTACCTGATAATCACAAACTGCATTGACCTGGAGTCATCTGTATCTACTGCAGTTAAAATTCCACTGTTGGATGGGAATTATGAGACCTGATCCCAGTACATATGGAAGGTTTATGGAAGACTGGGAAGGGGGCGCAGGGGGAATGATGCTTTTCCTCCAGAAGAATCCATTTAAGAATATACAGGACTTTTCCTCATTTTATATTATCTTAAATGTTTTAAATTAAATATCGAAGTTTAACCCCAGGGACAGTGAATTTGGGGTTTCTTTGAAAACAATCGTTTCAATGACAGTTTTCAGTATGAAACAAAGGAGTTATAATTTATCAAGAGTTTTAACTGTATTTTCTGTGTTTTGATTTTTAACATTTAAATGTATTAATTAGCTCATCAATGCATGAATGCCTATGTCATATCAAATACACCCACAATATTTCTGAATGGCCTCTCTCAAGAATATAATTACCAATGTCTGCAACTTCTAGCAATTCTGTAACTAAACAATAATTTCAATTCCTTTGGTTCTCATGGTTTACAATTTTAAACTTTGGTCTTCCCATTAAAGGTATATGGAAGTAATAATATTCATGTTCTAGAACTATAATGTTTCAGATTTGAAGGGGGCACTTGATTAAAGCACTTGATTTTAACTACCTGAAGTAGCTATGCCTTTTTCTGGGATCATGAATCTGCTCTCTGCAGCTGCAAGGTAATCCCAGAAAATATTAAGGAGGTACAGACAGGTGGTATGTCTATGTCTAAACATATCTCGAAGCACCTTTTTGCCTTCAAGTCTGAAGTGCTGCATATCACTGATATATTCCTAACTGTAGTTAATTTACAATGCAGCTAATGAAATGGATTCAGTCCACACAAACGATTAATTAGTTTTCAAAATCCCACATGAGGGTTTTTTTTTCTCATAATAAGCCTTGGGGAAAGATTTTTTGGATGATGTCTTTCTTTACATGTTCATGTTATTAGAACTGTCATTCTTCAGATCTTTTCCTCTCCGAGTCGAACTAGAAGACATTTTAATATGCATTTGCCCCTACTTAAAACTCACTTCATCCCTAGCCTCCCTTATTCCTCTTCCTGAAATTCAGTTTGAAGAAACCCTTCTGCAACACTATACTTAGAGGATTGTGAGAGGATTGTACCATATTCTATTGCTATTTCAGAGCTCTTAAAATATTTAAGTCTAGGAGGAAACTTAATGGAGCTACAGGATGTGGTGACATCAAGGCAGAGACCCACAGATTTACCAATAACATTCTCTGTTATAGCGTGGTTATATCAATGTACAAAGTAACTTATAGGAATAAATAGATAGAACTGATCACAAGAAGCCCAAAATTAATCAATCCAGAAACAAATGAGAGTGTGAAAATAGAATGTATAAATTGGTATACCTTATAGAATGCATAAATTGGTATGGATCATATGGGACAGACTGATGGGGTGCTAGGTTTGGGCAATGATTAATGTTTTAATGCAGAGGGGAGGGGATAGCATTCCTGAATGGAGCCCTGCGCATTTCCTTTCTTAAGAGTAAGATATATTAGCTAACTATTGCCCACTTTCCAAACATTTTAGAGATGGTTGGTGGAAAAGTGATCCAGGTCTGGGTATGGGATGAAAATCACACCTAGGATAAGATCTGAATAGGCCTTATTGATCTCACTAAACTTTTACAGGTAATCTTCAATTTACGACTACAATTGAGTCAGGAATTAGGGTTTAAGTCATGGCAGTCATTAATTTTACAACCACTTTGTGGTGATTAAGTGAATGCCACAGTCAATAAGAGAATACAGCAGTTGTTAAATGAATCCATTTTCTTCAATGGACATTTTTTACTGGAAACCTGAAATAAATGCCAGAAACCATTAAAAAAACCCACCAATAATAGTAGTCACCTAACTGAGGGACCTTGTAAACATCCATAAATGTAAGCAAACTGTCAAGAGCCAGAACTTAATTGCATGACCGCAGGAGGTATGTATGGCCATCAGAATTTCAAAACCAGGTAGCAAATACCTCTGGGGTGGTTCACTGTAATTTCAATGACTACTCTTTTGTAGGTTTTATGTGAAGATATCCTTCTGGATTTCTACAAAGTCTGATATTTGGGGGCATTACAACTGGCATGGTTCTACTCCTTTCTGAATGGACAGTTTCATTTATAGTATATAACAAAGGAGTAACTGAGCTCTTGGACACTCAGGTATGGGTGTTACATGGCTCAACTCATTTACATTCTATTTAGCATCTCATGAAGCTGTCGAGGGAAGTCACCAAACATTTGGGTATGGAACTGAAGACACTATGGAAGCTATGAGCTGTGAGAGTCCAAATTGGCAGAAACAGGCTCAGAGTCAACCCAAGCACGACAATTATCTATTCAGAAATAATCCAACTCCAGAATAACATCATCTTAGTTCTCAATGGGTTTCTGTCTCCAAGAAAGAGCTATTGAACAATCTAGGAATCCTTATGGACTTTTAGCTCCTATAGGAGCAACAAATGTAAGCTGTGACTTGGAGGATCTTTCCTTTGGCTGGTATACTAGCTGCAGACCTCCTTGGAAGAGGAGAAGGTAGCAACATTCATCCACACTCTCACACATTATTCATACATCAGTTACCATATGAGCTCTATATGGGGCAGCCTTTGAAAATCACCTAGTAGCTAGTGTAAAATTTAGCCATTTGCAGTACTGTAGGAGCTCCATTGGTTTTTACTTTGTTTCTAGATACAGTTCAAGGTGCTGGCTTTCCCTGGTAAAATCCTGAGAGACTTCGTTTTGCTAGTATAAAACAACTTATTCTACCTAAAATTTATCTGCTCAATATGTAACTGTCTACATAGCTTCCTGGAAGTTTCTATTCCCTGTAAAGTACAATGGGAGATGTCATTGCAAGAAGAGCACTTTCTGCTGGAGCTTTGTTCTACAGAATGTCTTTCCTCATTCGCATTCATTCCCTCATTCTCATTTCTTTTTGATTCCTGTAGCAGTGAGTTCAACTAGAAGACCTCCAAAGTCCTTCCAGTTCTGTTATTCATTAAATATAATCTACAGTACATCCTCACTCTTGATTTTTAGAAAGTGAACAAATGTGGCTGTTTCAAAGTGCATTGGGGAATTTTTGTTGTATGCTGCCCAGAGTCACTTACTCATACAATGGGTAACTATAAATTAAATAAATAATGCTATAAGACAACTGAGATCCAAAATGTTAATATTGATTAAATTGTGATTACTGGATGTGATTTAACAAGTTGCCTTTGTTGTTATATGAATATTGTATTTGGTTTAGAATTCTTTCATGTTCATGCTTCTATTGTATTATTTAATTTGTGCTACTTATGAATCAAAATTATTTAAATTACATAAAACTAGTTAATGTATGTAATAATAATAATAAACATCATAATCAACATACATACATACATACATACATACATACATACATACATACATACATACACGCATCCAATTGGACCCCTTGCTCAGTGCAAATATCTTCTAACCCACAGCTAATAAATTGCCATTTAGCCCCTATTTCATAAGGGAATACACTACCAGTATTAGTGCCACTTGTTTTAACACATTCAACTTCTTGCAAAAAATATCTGTGTCTTTCATTCTAGTACTGTATTGAATGTAGGCCTAGACTTTTCCCTTTTTGAATATTGGTTTATATTTGTTCTTCACAAAACTTCTGGAAGTTCTCCAGCTTTCCAAAACTATAGCCAACGATTCTGCCAAAAACTTCAACACCCCTAGATGTAACTCAGAGTGTTGCAATGTATACTTTTAAGGAAGCAAATTGCCATAATTTTATTGAAGAAAGAAGAGAGAATATAACTTAGTTAAAGTTTGGAACCAGGTTTAAAAATTCAAGACAAAGGTGACAGTGAAAAGATAAGCTTTGAAAAAGATTCAAAAATTAGGAAAAAAAACTTGTTTCTCTATATTTCTTCAGAGGTACCCTTTCATATATAATAGTATTACGCTGCCAGCAATATTGCCAGGAGACCTCACTGGCTTCAGGGAAATTCCTATGCAGTCTACACAGAACTTTCAGGGAAAGAGAAAACCCATTCAGCCTTTTTGGTGCAATTTGCATTAGCATCCTTGTAGAGAGGGGATTTACAATGGCATGTTTCCTATTTTATTCTAACTAACAAACACTAATTCGTCTGGAAAATACAAAACTCAGTTTTTATCACTCTAGCAAAGAATAAGATTGAGTTCTCTTAATATCTATTAGATTATGCTTGTTCTTGGAAAAACATTTGTTTCGTGTAATCTCTAGAGCTGAAAAGAAGATGCCTGTGCCTCTTCTTTCTCCAAGTCTTCTTATATTTAATTCTCACTTTATGGGTAATAAAGCAAAGCAGCTTGTTAAGTCTACAGATGTCAGTCTTAGCGTTTTACATGTCACCTGTCTGAATTCATTTACATTTATTTTCCTATTGTTTTATATCTCTTTATGACAATGTACCACATGATACAATTTCAGTCTTTAATGTACAACTAATTCTCTACCATTAATTTGTCAACATGATTACTGGATATGCCACAAGCTGAGCAGGATGAATTGAAATATGTACCAGACATTCCTCTTTCTCTCAAGGAGGATGAAGTGACAAAGATTTAGAGAGGGAATCTGTTTTACTGCCTTGAGACTGTCTATAATTTTATGAAAACTACAATTTGAGATTTTGCAAATGGAAGAATCCTCTATCCCAGACTGAAATAAAAATAAAACATCCACCTAATACATTAATTACCTAAGTTAAAGAGTCTCAACAGAAATGTGAGTTGCAAAACAATCTTGGAGAAGATGAAAGAATGAAATTGTGCTATTCACAGCTATTGAAACCATCTTCTAGGCCAGCAATTTAAACATTCCATACTTTGCACTAGATTTAATTTCTAACAGCCTGTATAACAATTCAAATTTAGGGCATTTGCTTTTATTTATAAAGCTAGTTATCAACAATTTAGATGAAGGAATAGAAGGGAACTCATAAAATTTGTAATGACACCAAGCTGCCAGAAATAGCCAACACTCAATAAGATAGGCTCAAGATCAAAAAGGATCTTGACAGACTTGAACTCTGGTTCCTACCTAACAAAATAAAATTCAATGTTGAGAAAAGTAAACTTCTACTCATAGGCAAGAAAAACCAAATGTATTAGTGTAGAATAGGTAGAACCAGGTTCAATAGCACAACTGCATGAGCAACAAAGATGATTGGGGAGGTGGAGGCTAAAATATATGAAGAACAGTTGCAGGAATTGGGAGTCAACCTATTTCCCAAAGCACCGAAGGCAAGGCAAGAAGCAATGGCTGGAAACTAATCATGGAGAGAAACAACCTTGAACTAAGGAGAAATTTCCTGACAGTGAGAACAATTAACCAGTGGAACAGGTTGTCTTCAAAAGTTATGGGTGCTCCATCACTGGAAGTCTGTAAAATTAGATTGGACATCCAATTGTCCAGAATGGTATATTGTCTCCTGCTTGTGCAAGGGGTTGGACTAGAGAATCTTCAAAAACCCTTCCAACTCTGTTATTCAAATGTCCAATGCTAAATCTGATTAAGGATTGGATCATAATTTCACAGAAAGGAAAATTCAGACAGAAATGAATTGATTTGTTCATGCTCTATAATCTTTTTACTGAAATGAAACAATGGGTAAATAAAATATTACATTGCAATGCTTTTCAATGAACAGAGTTTAAATGTTATGTGTTGAAAGAGAAAACGATGTATATTTGTGTTCTGAAGTTGCCCAGTATGTTCTCTCATACATCACCTTGGTTCTCTATTAGGAGTAGGAATATTTTCTTTAATTTCTAGGAAAATCCCCTATTCCTTCACCAGAAATTTGTGTAAGAGCAACAGAATTTGAACAGTGTTACTGGTTGGTCCCAATATTTCCTAAATAACAATATTTCTTGCAGACAAATTAATACATAGAAATTCCAGTAGCATCTGACTTCAAAAGTCTCTGCATAATAAATTCTTCCTCCCAGTTCAGTTCAATCCAATTTATTACATTTGTTATGAACTCTCACTCTATTAGATTCTGGCTGGCTTAGAAAATCAAATTCTATTAAAACTACAGAAGGGTCTTTTTAGCTACAGCCTGTTGTTCCTCTTTGAAGAGCTGTACCATTGGGGGGTTTTTCTTGTTAAACAACAAGGAAGAAGGCTGCTAAGGCAAGCTAAAATAAGGAAGTATGGACTATCTTTTTTTTTAAAAATTGATAGAGAAATATAAGAACAGAACTTTTTTTTTTTAGTAGTTTGTAGCTTGGTCTGCTTGGCTATGGGTGGCTAAACTAAAACTTTTGGATTGTTATGATTCCTGATTGGTTAGCAATTTTAAAAGCTACTCTTTGACTAAAGAGGGAATTAAGAAGAGGGAGAGCAAATTATTAGAGATCTATTTGAAAAATCTTTAAATAAAATCCATCAGTTCATAGAACAGCGATGCTCCAAGGATGTTAAAAAGACTACTCAAACTACTTCAGAGATGCAAATATGTATAGCAAGTTACCAAACCACTGACATAATTTCATAGGTAGCACAAGTTACCACTAAGGTAATTTCACTAGTAGCTGACAATGCAGAGGAATCAACAGTACTTTTGGAATATAAACCTGGCATAAATTTTTATTATAATGGTGGAATTCAATTTTTTTACTACCAGTTCTGTGGGTGTGGCTTGGTGGGCATGGCTGAGGGGGCATGTGACTGGATGGGCAGTTTCTGTAAGCAGGAGAATAAAGATTAGCCTAGAAACAATACCAGAATGTTCTTTTTCCCTGCCTTCCTTATAGGATTAACCATGTGTAAAAAAATCAAAAGGAGATTTCTTCTAACAACCGGTTCTCCAAACTACTTAGAAAATTTACTACCGGATCTAGTGAACCTGCTAGAACCTGCTGAATTTCCCTTCTGGATTGTGTTTGACCTCAAAGGGCCGGGGGTCAGGGTGGGT
>JANHFJ010006776.1:41475-52981 GCA_032468195.1 Cerberus rynchops | reverse complement strand
TTATTTATTTATTTATTTATTTTATCGGATTTATATACCGCCCCACTCTCCCTAAGGACTCGGGGCGGTTAACAGCCTGTTCCCAGTGATGCAGATGTTTTAGCATGGGGGACTGAATCAAAACCTAAAATATCCCACTATAAAAACCACTGACAACCACTGCGTAGTCTCTTAGTACTAGTCCTTATAAGTGAACCATAATAAAGTTGCACCCAGATTCTCAACACTCTACAGTAGTCCAGGAGGATACCAAGGGCAATGATGCAAAAAGCTGCCTAGATATCCAGAGGCATCAAGAAGAATACATAACCCATCCTTCTTTCTCAATAGTTTGCCCGTCAGGGTGACTAAAGCCATCTCTTTGCCTGAAACTTACCTAAAAGGAACCTAATAAAATAGAATATTTGTAGCTCAGGGTTGAAATGAGGGATATTTGGTGTTCTCTGAGCTTGGTTGTTTTCTTGCATATATTTCATCACCCAAACTAGGTAATATCATCAGTACTGATGGTGTTACCTAGTTTGGGTAATGTCTACAAGAAAGCAACCAAGCTCAGAGAGCACCAAAGATCTCTCATAAAAGTAACCCCCAACAATCCATATTAACCAGAAACACTCACAATTGTTCCACCATCACCATCACCATCTCAACCATCTGGCCAGAAATGGCAAGTTTGATCTTGCCCTTTAATTTGTTTTAAAGAAGACATATAAGCACAGTCTCTTTAGGAAAGTATGTACTTACCTCCTTCAGTGTAGACAACACCCCTCATCCATCAAGAGAAGCTCTGATAATCAACCATAACACTTTCTATAATTCTTAGCTATGTGACATCTTCGTTGATGCACCTCTTGCGGCCTAGTTCATCTTGTTCCAGCACCAGGTGTCCTGTCCACCCCAATCTAGTTATGCTACAAATCTTGCAGTCCTGTTTCTTGTCACTAATATGTCAGTCAACTTGAAAACATGCTTGAAAGCATCTTTATGCTACATCACACATCTGACAATATGCACCCACATGCATGAATAAAGTCTATTAATAATTCCAGAGGGGACCATTACTTAGGGAAGACTAGAGAGCATATATTCTAAAATCAGGTTCTCAGAATATTTTCCAGCCCAATGTGTTCAATGCTGAAACAACTTTATCTTTCTGAGCTAAGCCACATAGGATTGGTGAGCTTTGTGGCTTACATCGGCTGCTTGCAGTTTGTACAAGCAAATGAAATATTCCCAGCACATTACGCATAATCAAAACAGGCCCAATTAAGCTCAGTACTCTATATTCCACCTCATTAATTGCAACTCCTAAAATATAACAGATGTGATTGCTGCGGGCCATGAGTTAAAGACAATTTTTTCAGTTACGCACTTAACAATGCAACCTAAAAGTTACATGAAGATTTAATTATTACTTTCATTTTCATGACTTCCTGTAAAAGCTCGTTTTTCACTTAACAGCAGTAGTGTTCAACCAGAACGCTTTACAAAGAGTTCAGTGTTGCGTGATGCAGTAAAAAAAATAAAAAAATTGCTGATATGCTTGACCCTATTATTACAAAAAGCAAGGGTATTTGGGAAATTCACAGTAATTTTCGACATACAGCATGGGAAGCCATTTTACCATTGTTTCAAATATCATTATCAATGAAGGAATGTTGGACATTGTCTGGTATATTTGAAGACTGGTATGATTCAATGAAATCATATGGAGAGTTAGGTAGCCATGAGTCCTGTTTTACAAAGGATAATGCACAACCTGATGACAATCCTCTAGGTTTTTTTAAAAAAAGCTTCTGTCTAAAAAACTGTCCAATCCAAAAGAAGAATCAGTTTTGTTGAAGTTCCCCATTAATAATACCAAGGCAATAGAATTAAACAGGTTTTGGAAACTCTCTTTTCCCATTATTTCTACTTCAGTTATTGCAACTGTTTTTGACATTAATTGTAAGTACAAGTTATCTCACACACGTTTCTGCTTGCACAGCTTCTGAAATCTGGATCCTGTGATACCCTTTTGCTGGGACAGTTGGACTACTGTAATGATGGGGCTTCTGGATGTACATTTTTGACACGAAAACTTTCATATATTCAGTTTAAAACAACATTAAGACAACCAGATAACCTCCCAATATTTGGGACTATTGTTCTTGCCTTTGTCATTTCTTCTGTTGACTTGTGGCAATAGGAATTGAAGCCACACTGGATATTTCTCTGTAGCCTAAAGCATACAGGTAGTCCTAGATTTATGACCACAATTGAGCCCAAAATTTCTGTTGTTAAGTGAGACATTTGTTAAATAAATTTTGCCCCATTTTATGATCTTTCGTGCCTCAGTTGTTAAGTGAATCACTGCAGTTGATAAGTTAGTGACCCAGTTGTTAAATGAATCTGGCTTCTCCGTTGACTGTGCTTGTCAGAAGGTCGCAAAAGATGATTTTTTCCAAAATCAAAAGATTGCAAAAGATCAATTTTCACCAAAGGAATCCACAGCAAACCACTGTGGTGCAACATTTCCCTACCTTAGTATGACTGCAGTACAAAATCAAATGAAAATAGACAAGCAAACACACTGATGGTGTTTATTACCGAACAACCACAGCTGGTTCTTAATATTTTCAAAAGCATATCTGGGGTTCTTTGAATAGTTGTAAATTTTTCTTGTTGCTTCTTTTGTACCATGTCATTTAAGATTTATCAAGAGGATAAGCATGTTTCTATTTTGAACTGTGATGAATAAAACACTTGTCCTGTTTGTAGATATTGAGAGCAGAGATAAATAATGAAGACCCTTGTGATTAGCTTCTGAAGTCTTTGTTTTGGAACTGTTAATTTATATTTTGCCATTTTTTTTCTGGTGTTGTTTTAATTCTTGTGAGCTGTGCAGATTTACATATGTGTGCTGGATGGTTATATAAGTTAAATAAATAAATAATCATATGTTTTGCATTACTAGCACTAGTATAACAACATTATGTCACTACACCAAATATATAAATGTTAGCAATTATGATGAGAATCATTCCCTATCTATTGTCTGTCTGTCTGTCGATCGGTCGATCGGTTGGTCAGTCCATCTGTCATCTGTCTCTGCCTTCTAATCAATTCCATTTATTCATTAATAAAATACTGGCGTGCTAACTCAAATATTGTCTCATTCTGCATTTGTTTATTTATTTGTTTGTTTGTTTATATCCCTTTATTATTTCCATAATTATTTTTCAATGATTGCTACTGCAGTTACAGTTGATGTTCAACTTTACTGCAATATAGATTATTATTGGAAAAAAGACTGCAATCATCAGAATTGAATTGGTCTTAAGTACCTGTTAAAATGTACTGCCTTACATTTAATTCTGGGGCCACAGGGATTATTGGATAGCCTAACACTTTTGCTGCCATAAGAAATTTAGCAAGCCATGAGAATGGCATATTCCTTTCTCTTCTTAGCCATATGATACAGGCAACTAGGAAAGAAATGTCACTTTTGAATTTGTTGTAGAGAATGTTTTGTGAATGATTATTTCTCTATAACCTTAACCTCCTTAACCTTAGCTGCCTGGGAAAGCCAAGGGAAATCATCGAAACCATAAAAAAGGCGAAAGTTAGAAAATTTTGGACATGCGATGCAACACCCGGAAAAATACGGCATACTTCACTTAATCCTCCAAGGAAAGATTGAAGGCAAATGAAGTCCAGGCAGAATAAGAACATCATGGCTTCAAAATCTAAGGCAATTAGTTTGGACAAAATTCAACAGCCCTTTGTTGTGTGGCTGTTGATAAAAATAGGATCACCAACATGATCACCAACGTCTGATGACGAATATGGCACAAGAAGAACCTGAGAGCATAAGCAGCATCAAACACAGATTATTCAGAAGAGGGGAAGCAACTAAGTTTTATCTGCATCATGTGAGTACTTGACCTATGAACACAATTGAGCCCAAAAATTTATGTTGTGAAGTGAGACATTTGTTAAGTTTTGTCCCATTTTACCCCCTTTCTTGCTACATTTTTTTTATTTTTATATGTTTTTTTAAATATACATCAAAATCATACATGAACAGTGAGGCATCTGAGTGTCATTCATTTAGATACAAGTAAAAGTTGTAATATTAGAGATATTTGGTACATTAATCATACCTACGTAATTATAGTGTTATTATATGTATTTGCATTAGAGAAAAAAAACCATTATTTAGTTTTCAATGTTTTAGTATGCCATTCTAATGACAATAACAACATTATTTAAACATATATAGTGACACCATCTTTCAACATCTAGTCTTTACATCTGGCTATTGCTTTTAGTATATTGTTTACAAATATGCATAATAATATTCTCCCTTTATCTTATTTCTCTCTCTATTCTAGCTCTTAATAACATCTATCTTATATTGAAAAGCGTTTCCATTCTAACAGTCATCTCTTTCCCGCTTCAGTTTTTGAATTGTTATTCGATTTTTGACTTGCCTCTCATACTCCCTTGGGTTACAATTGTTGAATCAATGCAGCTGTTCAGTTAGTAACCCAGTTGTTAAGTAAATCTGGCTTCTCCATTGACTTTGCTTGACAGAAAGTCATAAAAGGAGATTGCATGACCCAGGGACACTTCAATCATCATAAATAGGAGCCAATTGACGAGCGTCTGAATTTTGATCATGGCGATGCTGCAATGGTCATAAGTGTGAAAAACAGACATAGGTCACTTTTCTCAGGGCCATTGTAATTTTGAACAGCTGCTAAATGAACTGTTGTATGTCGAGGACTATCTTGAGGAATAACCCCTCTAATAGAATTACATGTCTGTTATCTAAGTTTCAGTAGCGTTATTAGTACATTTGAAAACATGTTATTAGAGCTATGATAAGAAGGGAGATAAAAGAAGAGAGAGACAGATATCCAGACTTGTTGAATGTAAGTATCAATTTGGCAAAATAACATTGACTACGTGCCATCAAATTAGTGTCAACTCTCAGCAATCACATAGCTAATTTTGTTGTTGTTATTTCACCTCATGATCTGTCTTGGAACTGATTCTTCAAGTCATCCAATGCTGCCACAAGTCCCATTGTAACTGAATCCATCTACATTACTGCTAGTCACCCTCTTCTTCTTTTATTTCCTTCTCTCTTTCCTAGGATTTTTCAGAGAAGTGATTCTTGGATGACTTTTTCAATGCCCAGTGCTGTTTTCTTGAATGTCCAATATATTCTCAAGAGAATCACAATACTCTTTTTATCCCGCTTGTGTTCTAAAATAAAAAATAAAAAAATGAACCTGAGCTGCTCAGCATCTTAGCAGGGGTATGTTGGAAATTGGCTTTCTAAAAGAGGTTAGAAATATTTTCACTGTTTGTCCAGGAAAGAAAATCAAGAGTGGAGAGCTAGTACAAAATGATTGCAGTTGCGCCTATCTCGCTGCAATAAGTTTTCACTCCAGGATCCATCTCAAGCTACACCTCAGTTATAGCTTTATGAGCAGGACAAGAAATGGAGAAATTGTCCACAGGAGACCACAGAACCCTTTGTCCAATTTTAAATCAACCTCTCTATGGTTCGTTACACTTTTGCAAATTGTTTGGGAAAGGTCATTGCTAAATGGCAGAGCAGTGATTTGAGGGAAATCTCTACTCCCTGTTCTTTTCTTTCAAATTCTTCCTTTGCCGTATCAATTGGACTGCAGCAGAAATAGGTAAACATTCATTTCTTATATCTGTTGTACAATTTATTAGATATGCTGAAATAAAAAACAGCATTTCAAATAAACAGCAATAATTCTGCAATTAAATAAAAACCCTAACAGGAACAGCTATTTAAAAACCATGCAACAATAAAATAAAATAAAAACATTGGCTTAAGGAAATAGCTTTAAATTAAACGTAGGGGAAAATAAAGCTTAGAGGCAAAAAACCCCATTAATTAAAAGTCCAAATGGATCTCTATTTCCAAAAACAATGGTTTGTTTTTCACAATAGGTGTCCAGTATGTTGTAGAGTTAAATCTAATTGCATTGATTCTTTGGCACCTCATGACCTACAGGTAGTCTCAACTTACGACCACAATTGAGCCCAAACTTTCTTTGCCTAAGTGAGACATTTTTGATGCATTTGTGAAGGGAGTTTTGCCCCATTTCATGAGTTTTCTTGCCACAGTTGTTAAGTGAATCACAGCAGTTGTTAAGTTAGTAATGGCTGTTAAGTGAATTGGGCTTCCCAATTGACTTTGCTTTTAAGAAGGTCACAAAAGCTGATCACATGACCCCGGGATGCTGCAACAGTCATAAATATGAGTCAGTTACCAAGCATCTGAACTTTGATTATGTGACCTTAGGATGCTGCAATGAAAAATGGTTCCAAGTCACTTATTTCCAGTGCTGTTGTCACTTCAAACGGTCACTAAATGGACTGTTGTAAGTTGAGGACTATCTGTATTAGCCATGAGAGAAAGCCAGCTGTGGTCAGATATTTAAAGATTTTCTGCAGATCCTTCATGGTTTCTGTCTATGAGCCTGCTAAGATAGGGCTGCATAGTTTTATTTATTTAAATATTTATCCAGATAATGGTTGGGTGTCATGCAACATAAACACACAATCAAAAGAAGAAAAAGCAAAGCAAACAATCCTACACCCCCATACAATAAAATGATGACCAGACACACAATAAAAACATCATAGGAGGGATTCCCACATAACCAACCTGCAATCCCAGGAAGAACAGCAAATAGTTGTTTCTTTTCTGGGGTCATAGAAACAAGATTAGCTCCATAATCAATGAACAGGATTTCTACATATAACCTGAAGTGTTAAATTTCTCAAACTGATCCTGATTTAAGGTACTGAGAGACTTAAAAATGTAATCAGTCTTAGAGAATCTGTGAAATAAATCCGAGATTGCAAATGAGTGAGAAAGAAAGAGAAAACATTTTACTAAGAACAACACAGGAGTTCAGTAAAATGCTCTACTTGCTGACACAATTTTTCCCCCTCACTCATGGTATACGCCCAGTTTCCTTCCATCAACTTCCCACATTGTTTTCAGGCAACACTCTAGTTTTAGTTCAGAAGAAGACTACCTGTCTGAAATACTGAAGAGCTAGCCATTCTCCAGTCAGGATACGTGGAGGACCCAAATGTCCATTTTCTCCCATGAAATAGTCAACATCAAAAGCTAAAGGGGAAACCACTCTGGACTCTTGGGTGTACCACCCCTATCCATCATCTACAATGCACTGAAGTACAAAAGCTATCCACCAGCCAAGCAAGTTTAGATCATGATATTATGGTTCCTTCTAAAGAACAGTCTCTTTAAACATGACAGCAAGGCAAGATTATGATAAATGTTTCTCACAACGCCAAGAAACTTAAGACCTTGTCAGCTCATGGACCTAAACTTTCTCACAGATTCAATTAATAAATCTGCCACTCATGGTAATCACCCAAATTTTGCCAACTCTATTATTAGATGAGGTCAACAGAGCCTGGACAAAAATGTTCCACTTGGAACTCATATGGAACAATTTAGTTCATTCTTTTTAAAAAAAAAAAAAGATTCAATTTTGTACATGATTTATTTTTATCTTATAGTTACATATGTAATTAAAATTCACTTGAATGCAGCCTTCTTTGATAAAGTGACTACAATATAGTCTCCTCAATCTTAAATCCACTGAGATTTGCAAAAATTCTGAGATTAAGTGGTTTCCCTTCAGGTATGACTTTTCTAAAAGGTCTGAAAATGATTTGATGATTTGGAGGTCCCACTGGAAATATAGGAATACAGAGAAAGAGAGGACATTTAAATGCACTATTTAGCCAACTGGCAAAACTTTGATTCCTTTGCCTTTTGCAGTTCTTCCAATTCTGTTTTCATGAATATTTTATTTCATATTATAAATTATTATTTTTATTTATTTTATTAGATTTCTAATCAAATCATTGATTTCCTAGCCTCTGTTCTGTTATGTTTGAGTCTCGATGTTGCTTTAACTGGTGAATTGTTTTGAGATATTCCTTTCTTATTGGAGCTGATTTGTAATAGCAAATCATTACTTCTTTATTTTCAGTCTTTGCATATTTGTGATAGATAAGCAACTTTTTTTCCAGTAGACCTGCAGCTGCTGGCCCTGGTTTGTGAACTAATAATCCTAAATCCTGTAACCCACTTGTCATCAAATGTCCAGGAACTTTAGCACCTGGTGCAGTCCTTATTGGCCTGAGTGATGAACAATCCAGTACAAATTTCTATAAGTTACTTCTCACTATATTGTCTATGAGAAAGAAACTCTTTATCAGATGAGACCTGTCCAATATGGTTGAACCTCTGACATAGCTCTCATTTTTCTCAGAGTGTGCAAACCCCACAGCCACATCAAGATAATGTCTCCCTGGATTACTATCACTGCAACTATTGGTAGCAGTATTTTGTCCCACTATAGAGAGAGAGGGACGGGGGAAGAGACTAAGCACAAGGCTGCAAACATACCTAATAACCCTGCCTGCAACAATAACCCTGTGAGGTGGGTTGAGTTGTGAGTGTGATTGACTCCAAGTCATTCAGCAGCTTTCATGTCTAAGAGAGGCCTAGAACTCACAATATCCTGGTTTCTATGCCAACATCTTCACCATAACACCAGACATGGTTACTGCAATATTTTTATGAAGCAAAATAAAATAATTTTTAAAAATGATTCAACACAGCAAATGTGTAATTATATGTAAATTTTGTCCATTGTAAAAGGTGTGGCATACGTGTGCTGATAGGATCCCTCCTCTGATACCTCACTGTCAGATAAACAGTATTTATCTGACAATTGTGTGTTTCAGCCACTATTCCAAAGTTATACTCCACTCCCAAATTTCATGCTGTTCTCTAAAAAGCAAACGGGTAATAACTGTTTGTTGACTTTCTCATTATAGCCAATTGAAAGACATTTCTTGTTTCCTAGATTTGAAGCGAGATCCTGATTTTTGACCTAAGACAAAATGGATTGCATATGCAGTGATCTAAATTAAACTAGAGTTATTTATGACATGTACCCTGGGTCAAACAGAATCTTGCCTCTCATTTTCATTCCTTAAATTAAAGATCCATTCAGGTGCCAAATTTTCTATCTTATCCTACAAAATATTGTACATGTAAGAAATCAAAAATATTAAAAGAGATTGGGTTTGAAATATTTATTTGTTATATTGATTACAGGTGCTCTAAGATCAGTGTTGTTTTCTTGGCTACTGTTTCATGGACTGCCTAATTTAGGGATTTTTATTGTAGAAGTAGTATTCCAACAAATAGTATGTCTAGGATAGTTTATGTCTAGCCACATTTGACCTCCCTCCTAAAGGAAGGTCTCCAGTGTACAAACATATCATCCACAGATACAATTTGGTCATAGTTATTCAACCATAGCCCATCCCTACAACATAATGATAAATGCTAGTATTTACTAAAAAATCATAATATGCCAAATGTTCCAATCTGTGCAGTTTAGATCATCAAGGTGACACAGTTTCACCTCCCTGTCACTGAAGTAGGCATTAGCCATCTGCTCCTGCCTGGATCTGCAGAATCTTTTGCTCAAGATGTGATCTTGTGTCAAAAGGGCATCAGCAACAATTTATTTCACATACATAGAACAGGAATTCTAAGCTTTAGCATCAGCTATAAAGGTCAGGATAAGTTAATGGAAAGGGAACTTGCCTTTCCTAAGTACTTAAAATATTTCAGAACCCATCAAATTTGGTGGACATTGAAACCCAAGTATTTAGTTGGTGCAGAAATTACTATTATACCATCCAAAGTTCAATTTCTCAGGTGAGTTTTGGAAAATGACAGGGCAGGGAGTTTTATTCTGAAGTTTCTGCCTATACAAGAAGCTTAGGTAATCACAGGAAGACAATAATATGACCTATGATTGCCAGAATATCATATCAAACTTGCCACCAAAAAGTCACCTAAAAATCAACTGTTTTTGATGAAACGATATGTCATTTTTTCAAAATGTCCCTTTTCCTTCAGTGGTAGGAGTACGGTTGGATTTTTCAACTATTCTTTTTTATTATTGATCAATGGCTTTTAGGAGCAGGTGGGGAAAAGGTATATTCAAAATGTTGAAAACACATTTCCTACCGTTCCACAGGTATTGTACAGATGTGTAATTGCAAGGATTTAGAAATAGAGCAAATATCATCTTCAGAGCCGAGTAGCAGAAGAAACTGTTAGCACTTGGATGTTTATGTAAATGTAGGTTACCTATGAGTCAGATAATAAGTACCTTACCCACTAATTAAAAATCTATTGTGTTTGTTGGAAGATTTAGATGTATGAGTTCAGCAAATTTTTTTAGTCAATTGTGCTGCCAGTTTTGTTTCTTTCCAAGATGGCTGCTTTGAGCTTCAATAAGAATTGAAATGCTCTGATATTGTTTTGTCCTTAAGAACATAAGTAATACCTGCTCGATTGAACTCTGGTCCATATAGCCCAGCAAACTATTCTCAGACTGGCCAAGCAACCAAACAAGGAAGCCTAAAACAAGTTTAGCAGAGTTTATCAACGTTTATCAAGATTTATCATAGTGCCATCAAAGCCCATTGATGCTCATTGTTTTGAGTCTTGAACTATAACTTGTGCCCAGTAATTGTTTTGTGCAAAATTTGACCTGTTTCTCCCAACATGGAATCCAAAGAAGTATTTCTGGAGATGATGACATATATCATCATACAGGAAAATCACATATCGACATATCTAATCTTATTATCTTAGAATTCTTTATTGGACACACAGTAGTGTGATTGGACACACAGGAAATTTGTCTTTGATGCATAAGCTCTCAGTGTACATAAAAGATATATATAAATCATGATCATAGATATCATAAATACATTCATCATGAATCAGGAGATACAACACTTAGTGATAGTCATATAATACTAAATAAGCACTTAACATAAATCATACTAGGATATAAATTGTAAAGATACAGGACACAAAGTTATAGTTATAAGTA
This sequence comes from Cerberus rynchops, assembly GCA_032468195.1. NCBI lineage: Eukaryota > Metazoa > Chordata > Lepidosauria > Squamata > Homalopsidae > Cerberus > Cerberus rynchops. The sequence continues at coordinate 41,975 of JANHFJ010006776.1, read as the reverse complement.
GAAAAGGAAACAGGTAATAGGAAGGATGAGAAGAATAATAGTAATACAGTCTTAGTAAACAGTTTGACAGTGTTGTGGGGATTAGTTGTTTAGAAGAGTGATGACATGGGGGGGGGGAACTGTCCTTGTGGTCTAGTGGTAGGAGTTTATGATGATTCTGTTGATATAAATGGGATGGCCAAAGAATACATCTGGATTTGTTGCAGTGCCAGTTCCCAAGTTCTGTTGTTTCTTTTTCCTTGTGAGAATCTGTTTCAGTCTGAATCATTGCCTGTACTGTATGCAAGTATGGGCCTGCCACCCAGTGTCAGAGAAAGTGCAGTGTCATTGTCAAAAATTGTAGGTTCTTAATAATGGGTTAATTATTGAGCTAACTAATAGGAGAACCAACAGAACTGAAAACTAGTTTGAGAACCTTGAAAACCAATGGCATTCTTTTGTCTCATCTTTTAATAAGTACATCCTAGTTCTGACTTCGTTGATTTGTCTAATGATCTCAT
>JANHFJ010006772.1:0-12843 GCA_032468195.1 Cerberus rynchops | reverse complement strand
AGACAACATCATCAGTGCTAGAAGGAGTGGAGTTTGCTCTTGGATGTCCAAATTACCAATACATCCATTAAAATTATTGTAAATGATAACCAAAGTCTGGGTTTTTTCAGAAAATATAATAAAATAATCAGGAAACATTTGTGCTGATTTGTGTTTTACTGTTGTTTAGATTTGGTGTAAACTTCCAGATGTTCTTCAAAGGAATTTTCTTACTATTTAATGGCATTAGCAGATATGAAACAATGGGAAAAGCAGATTTCACACATAGCAATGTCAGTATTTTGCCTGGAAAGCCTTCATATTCTGTATATAGTTTTTAATAGTGTGATCTCATACAGGTATTGAAAGTGTCTTCATACTATATCAATTCAATTTTATGGAAGTTTTCTCACCTGAGGCTCAAAAACCAACTCTTGGTTTTTAAGAATAAAATAAAGACTTTCTAAGACTTTTATTAGTTTCAGTTAGTTGTAAACGAATCACATTGTTCTAGATTGACATTTTAAGTGAATAACTTGTAGTTTTGATGTTAGTCATGATTAGCTGTTCGCAAATGAGAAAAATAAAATTATCTTTCAAATAATTACTTTTTTTTTGCTACTGAGAAAAAAGGCAAGTTCCAAAGGAATATAGGGAATCTGTCAGAAAACAATGCCAGCCTTTGTAAATCTAGTTCAGGATCATGTGCACTGATTGGTAGCAGTTTTCTAATATTTCCCACAAAATTTTCTCTGTCTTGTTCAACCCAGATACAGCAAGGGCTGTTTTATTCACAATATATATACTAAAGTTGTTCTCTCCCATATTTGGGTAACCAAGTATTCCTCACAAAAAAAACATATATATATGGACTTCAGATATATGGACTTCAGCTTCCTGAATTCAGAAGTTATTTCTAGGAACAGAGCCAATATATTAAAGAAATCTTATAACACATTAAAGTATATTCATATATTTTGAATTTATATATTTGTGAAGAATATTGAATCAATCGTGCCTAGAATGTGGCACAAAAGATGGTTATGAGTTGTTGGAAATACACTTCTGCACCAGATACAGATACAATAGCTAGTTGGACCTTATGTGTTGATTCTCAGTCTTTGAACTGCCTTTTTATTAGACAAAGGAAAGAGAGGACAATATGATCACATGTGGTCAAGATTCAATCTGTTGCTTCAAAATCAAGTTGTATTAACTTTTATATACCTACAGATTGTTGTGTATTACTTAGGATTTTTCTCTTTTTGTAATAATTCTATATTTAATTTTATTTTGCTTATTGTTATATATCTATTAGTGCAGTACAAGTAATCCTTGACTTGCAACCCTTTGTTTACTGACTATATGAAGATATAATACCACTGAAAAAAGTGACTTACATAAGTCCTCATAATTATGATCCAGGGGGCATCCCCAGGGCCCTGTGATCAAAATTGGAGTGCTTGATAACCCACATGTATTTATGACCGTTGTGGCATCCTAGAGTCATGTGTTTATCATTTGTGATCTTTCCAGCCAACTTCCAACAAGCAAAGTCAATGAGGCTGGATGGATTTACTTAATGACACTATGATTCACTTACAATTGCCATGATTTGCTTAACAACCACAGCAAAAAAAAGTTTGTAAAATTGGGTGTGTCTTACTCCCAGATTGTTGGGGGCAATATGCTGACTCTGTAAAGTGCTTAGAGAGGGCTGTAAAATCACTGTAAAGTGGTATATAAGTTTAAGGCCTGTTGCTAGTAACAATCTTAACTGTGGGAATTCTGGTTTCAACTGTGGTTGTAAAATTTACCTGTAAAAGATGAAACGAAATAGAATAATTAATGTTGTGGAACAGCAGAAGTTTAAACCAATGTTTCAAATGTTTTTATTTGATTGTTTCAGATAAACAGTTGCTGTATAAGTTTGTATTTAAATGACTCTGTGTATGTGTACTCATACATGTATTCCTCTGTGCACCTCTCTCTGTATACCTACAGACCCAGACACACATTTTTACATTCTGAAAGTTTCAGAGATCATTACAGAGATATAATCAGAGATGATTAAACATTTCAGGATATGTTCTTCTAGCAGATGTTCAAGCAACCCAAGAGCTGAGGAAAATGCTAAAAGTACAATGAAATGCAAGGTAGTTGAAGAGAATTCAGCATCAACATAATTTACAATTTTTGCCTTATCATATCCTGAACATTATCTCTGTGCCTGTCATGAGCTCAGAACACCCGTTTGAAAAGCGAAGTCTCAGGAGGTGGTGAATGGGGGTGGCCAAAAGGTCAAGAGCTATCAGCCCTAGATTCTGCATGCCAAAGTTCTCCCTTTATCCAAGCTGCTGGAAATGTGAGATCTGACTTTGAACTAGATGGTAATTCTAGATGCTGAACTGTTAAGAGGTCAAACAAGCTGACAGATTTCATTGAAGACAAGCTTCTGATTAAATGGACTTAACCGTAAGGAGCTACATTCATGTCACAGTTGGGCAAAGACAGATGTGCAAATGAACAATCAAATTTAACAGCAGACCCTGTAAAGGCTAACTAATCTGCCAGAAGAGTGTCTGTCTCTTTTCTTAAGACAAGTACTATCAGCTCATAAAAACACAATTGAACATAACAGCAGAAAAAGCTGAGGAAGCCTCTCTTCACGAGTGAGGCATATTTCCTGCGGTACTGTGTCCTTTTCTGACCAGTCTGTAGGAAGTCCTCATCAACCAAAGTTCATAGGAAGCAAATGGTTTCATACTGTATAACTTATTCACCTTCTTGATTAGGAAAAGTGATTAATTGTGTTGAATAGCTCATACTTTTCCCAAAGGAGGAAACATGTGACTGAGGAACATTCAGCAGAAGAGTTAGAATTTCATTAATCCCTTTTCTCCTTCTTCTGTGCTCCAGTTTTCATTCCCAGTTCATTAATCCTCCTTCCTAATAATACATTTCTTTGCAAATTTTACTGGAATAGATAGTCAAAGAAAAATAAGATGACGAAACTGTAATCTTTTTTCCTGCACTTTGCCCTAAGCTACCTGATAAATATATCATTGTACCAACAGGGCAGCCATGGTACTATGTGAAAATAGGATTGCATGGATTGGGGTAATGATGGTATTAGTAAAAATGCACAACTTGTTGGCTACTGCTTAAATAATAGCATAGCTAAGTCACTAATATCTTGGTTTATATGGTGAGAAAATATTAATGGGAGTAAGGAAATGAAATTCCTGTAAATTAAAAAGAAAAGACCTCACTGATCTCCTAAAACATGCATAGGTAAAGCTTTTCTGGATTAAGCAGCTGGTGGCTAACTCACATCTATAACAAGATGAAGAGTGTTTACAACAGAGGTAGGGAGGACGTAAGCTGAATCTCAAGTTGCACAAAATAATTTACGCCCAAAGAATGATCAGAAGAGAGAAGTTCTTACTTGTTTTGCTCCAGATAGTTCATACACACTCTCCACAAGAAGTATACACCACACAGTTCAATAACTCCCAAAATGACATCCTGATCGCTATGCAGTAGACAGACTAGAGTTGGAGCTTGGCTTGGCAGGAAGCTACATTCTGTCATTCTTTTTCTTACCACCAATGACAAAATAAGAGGTCTCCAATAAGTGGGAATGATTACTTTGAGCACAATCCATAAGAAAAACCATGCTGGATGTGTGCTGATGGAAATTCTCAGTAATTCAGATAGAATTGTCTGGAATTTGAGTCATGACAACTGGACTTTTTTCTTTTTTAAAAAAAAAAAATGTATTGCTGTTTATCCATGGTGGTGCAATGGTTAGAATGCAGTATTGCAGAATGACTCTATCCACTGCCAACAGTTTGATCCTGATCAGCTCAACGTTGACTTAGCCTTACATCCTTTCAAGGTTGGTAAATAGTTGTTGGGGCAATATGCTGTCTCTGTAAACTGCTTAGAGAGGGCTGTAAAGCACTATGAAGCGATATATAAATCTAAGTGATATTTCTACTCAAGTAGCTTCTTCAGTCTAAGCAAGTTGCTTACATCCTCCAAGGTGGTTTCATTTCTCACCTAATTGAATAGGGTCATTACCAGTAGTAAGTAATGAGTAGGATCCCCCTAACCAACTTGCTCAGAATGAAGAAACTACTTGGATAAGCAGTGAAACATTTCAAAACAATCAAAACAAACAAAAATGACTCAATTTCCAGACATTCTGGATGTAGAGACACGGATGAAAGATGGGATGTCCCCAATCTTGTTTGAAGCCTCTTGGATCTATGTCTCTTAGTCTGCCTTCAACCAAATTGTGTAGAGGTCATGGTTCTATATCTTCTGGATAGGAGGAAGAGTCTTTGATGTCCTCTTCCTACCCAGGATAAGAAAGACATACTTATCTTACTCTCCCTATGCTTCTCAGCCTTTGGGACCCTGTAGCAGTGTTTCTTAACCTCAGCACCTGTAAGGACTTCCAAGTCTCAGAATTCCCCAGCCAGGACACACTCTGCTCTAGCATTGAGGTATATAATGAGAGGTATTCATCTTTCTTCCATATCCTCCATAAAAAAATAGACTAATCTTAGAAGACATGAATTAAATCTTTAAAAAGTAGTTTAAAATACCCAGTCTAAAAGTTTTAAATGTCAAAATGCAAGTACTTGGGATTAAGGTGGAGGAAACCCTTTCCAGAGCTGTTCAACTCTTGGTCAGAGGGGGAAAAATAAAGAAAATGTAATGTTCCACTTAGACCATAGGAGGATGCTGATCTGCTACAAAATGCTTGTTTTTCTGTTTGACTACAAATTTTGCAAAGTTCCAGTTTAACAAGGAAGAATGCTGACTGAAAATGTATAAGACTAGAATTGTGAATGTAGAACATTTGATATGATAATGATGGGAATTACACATTATCCCCCAATTTATACAGAGGAATAAACAAGCAAAAATAAAATTTAACTGTAGATTTATGGTTAAAATATCTATCTATTTCTAGCAAAATAAACAATATTCCTAGATGTTCTCTGTCCTCCTTTCACAGAGATTACCTCCCTCCCCTTTTGCTGGAACTTCCAATGTAACTTTAGATACTATAAGGAGATTTTAAATTCTAAACTTTCCCTCCTCCTCCCAGCAACTTTTTTTTTAAACCTCCAGTTCTTCAGCCAGGGTGGAAGGACTTGAGCTGTCTGACTTTATAAGTGACCCACAGCATGTCATTATTCCTTGTAGATGTAGATCCTGTGGTTGTGTTGAGGGAATGTATATTCAGAACTCCTGGAGTCTAGCTTCCATGTAGCTAAGGAGTTTGCACTACTGGATCCCATTAGCTTTCGGTTTCCTATTGCATCTAATCAGATATTTCTGGAACATTCACAGTTTGGGCATAAAACAATGTACCAGAAGAAGTAAATTCATGGGATAAAATTTAGAACAAATTTGTTTTATAGTGATTTCACTGCTTCTCCTTTGTAGAACCACAATCAAATTTGAAAGACATAAAGCAATGGAATTGTGCAATAGGCTTGTGCTGTTTATTCTTTTGACAGAAACACACTGTTAGCCACAACCCAGAGCTTTAAGAATCTTGGAATTAATAGGCACTTTTGATGTATTTATATGCTGGGAAGTTTTGTTGCTGCAAGGTCTGTGATAAAATCACATACCTTTGTATGGGGAAGGCTTTACATTTCATCACTTGCCCTCACTTTTGCCTTGAAACACCCCGTCTATATTATGGTTGTTCCAGTTTTATGTCTTTAATCCAGATCTCTGCACTGCCCTAATAAATTTATTTGAGATTAAGGCTATATAACAGCTGATGAAAATGAAACCCTGACTTTGCATTTGGTTAGTCATCCAATTGGTCTGTCATAAATTCTACTGGAATTCCATAAACTTGAATTCAACTATATTCTGAGTTTTATGATACAATTTTCATGCAAAAATGTATGTGCCATGTAGATTCCAATTTGTAATGAAAACTGCCTGTAAAAATGCTTATAGTAGGAAAGATAAGACTGTGCAGGTCTTTACAAAGAGTAGATGCATTTGATCTTTATGCCTTTTTTAAAAAAAAGTTAAGAAAACAAGTTAGTCTATAAAATTAGTACATGCAATATGATTGAACTTGATAGATTCAATTCAGTCCTTATTCCAATAGAGTCACATTTTATTTCCTAAAAGTAGTTAGATATTTTTCTTCCACAGTATTAGTAGAAATTCATTTAAGTGAATTTTTGCCTGTAATACAGATGCTGAGATTAAAAAAGTATGCCAGAAAAGAACTTGTATTCTATTTAAAACCACTACCAACTTCAACACAATGTTATAGGGTTCTCTACTTATTCTATTCCCCAGACCATAGTTTTTAATGCAAAATATTAATCAAAATTAGTATATCCATGTGTTGGAATCTTATGAATGACAGATAACACTTTCTACTTTTGTGAAATTTATATTGAATATTTTTGTGAAGTGTATACTTAACATAAAATAACTATTTATGACAGTGGCAGATAACGAATCCTTCCCAGTGGTGACACTGAGCTAAAGTTGCTGGTATTAAGATATAATGTAGTCTCTTGTGACATACAGAGGTGTCCTATTACCTGTTTCCCCTGCAAAACAAATTAGCTACCTGTCAGTTTTGTGCAGAGTTTATTTATGTTTGACACAATGGGGGTGGCCTGCACTTTATCATCCATCTTCTCTATTTGCATAACCTTTCAGAGCTAATGGCTGCCATCTTGACAAATTAAGCTGGTTTCCTATGTCTTTCATGGATTAAGCCCACTTGGACAAGTTGTATTTCAGCTAATTCTTGTACAGTGTTTGCTAAGTATTCTAAATAATATAGTCATTTGTTTTTTTTTTCTCTACATGACATGTACTCCCCAAATTATACATTTGTTAAGAATTTTTCAAATGCATTTGGCATCCACTAGTATTAATAGTACTGAGATCAAGAATGTCCATTGAATCAAAACAAGCCATTCTGATTTCAGTTTATGTTTTCTGCACTTAACAGGATAGTTTGAAATCAATCTTGTGAGGAATTATTTAGTTGCAATTTGTAATATTTTAAAAATGAGCTTTTCCTCATGACTTGTTTTTTCTTTAGATTGTTTCTGATTGTCATCTAGCCTAGTTAGAATGTGCTTTCATTATGGTAAGGAAACCATAATATTAGTCTTATATTTTGAACAGCAATTTAATATTGTAAATGTTCTAAATCATGATATTCTCTACAGAAAGACCAGGAAAAGCTTGACAACAATGCAATTATTTAAAATAAATGCAATTCCATGCAGTTCTGTATAGAGACGTGGATATTCTTCAGTCAATAAAGAAAATTTGAGAGTAAAATATCCTAAGATATGTTTCGTCCTATGTAGAAGATGTATACTAAAATCAGCAGTTCACACATCATAGTACACCACGGTGTTCCAAACTACAACTTATTAAGTAACTGATAATTGGCTGGTTTTATACAATTAACTATAAATCATGTTTACAGACCTCAGTGATTAAATTCCCAAATAAGCCAAAACTAAGCAAAGTTCTTTGCATCTTAACTTTGTGTATACACTAGACCAGTGGTGGCAAACCTTTTACTTACCGAGTGCCGAAAAGTATGTGCTTTGCGCATGCCATCCACACTTGCATGCGGCTCCTCCACATGCACTGCATGTACAACTGCACCATCTGCGCACATATGCCGCTTTTGCACACACAATGCACATGTGCTGCACACAGGCACTCACACACACGAGCAATCGTGTGTGCATGCACAGCAGAGCTCCAAAAACCAGCTGGATTTCCTGTGCAATTGCGTGCATGCACAGCAGAGGCCTGAAGACCCAGCTGGATCTCTGCAATTGTGCATGCTTGCATGTACAATCGCATGTGCATGCTCAGCTGGAGGCAAGTTGGTTGACAGCTTGTGTGTCCAGCAAGATGGCTCTGCGTGCCACCTGTGGCACCCGTGCCATAGGTTCGCCATCACAGCACTAGACTGTAGCTGTGAAATAGGCCATGCAAACAAGCAAAGACCCATCAGGCAACATGCAAAACTATGCCCCTCATGGTCAACAGAAAAAACTTTTTCCGTGGAACTGATCCCTGGTGCCCAAAAGTTTGAAGGCCACTGCCCTAGACCACAAGTACCTTTGGCCCCATTTTAGTAGCTAATTATGTAGTCCAGTGAGGAGAAGTCAAAATGGCCTAAGGCAGTAGAAGATTCCATGTTAATGGCTATCTTTATGGAATCCAATCTAAGGAAATTAAAAAATTACAATAAAAATGCACATAAAACAATATAGATCAATCTTCAGTGGTTTCGGTCTATCCTGAAAAACATCAAGAACAAGCTCTTTTATCTGGCATTAGGACAGGACATTAGTGGAGCCTGATAAGCTTGTTGGTGTATGAATACTTTTGAGGTGCCTTGATTACAGTATTACTTTTTATAATTTTGGTTTTCATTATAAATACAGTTTTACATTGCTTCTCAGTTGATACAACATTTTGTTTCATTTATGTTTGTGAGCCAACCAGAGTTACAATGGCAGCCATATACAGTTTGTGTCTGTGTGTGCGTATGTGCGCACACACACACAGAGGGAAAGAGATAGAATGCAAGATGTTTTATTAACTCTGCAAATCTGCTATTCAATAGTATAGGTGGTCCTTGTCTTAGATCTGAAATGCAGGATAGAATTTCCATCGTAAGTTATGCTGGTCATAACTCAAGGCACCCACATGACTGGACCTGATTTTAGTGAATGCCACAGTTGTTAAATGAACACAATTATTGTTAACCAAGCACCATGGTCATTAACCAAATCTATTTGTTCCTATGGGCATTTTTTTTTGCTGGAAATTGACCATAAATGTGAGCTGATTGCCAAGCACTCAAAGGGTGGTCTTGTGACAGTAGATGTGTGTGCAGCCATTGGAACTCAAGGACTGGGTTGTACGTAGATTTTGGGGATTGTGTTTTACCATATTCGTATTACTGAAATTATGGTGATTAGAAAAATAACCATGAAAACAATAATCATGTCAAGATACTGATTCCTGTGGCTAGTGAGAGTCCATTGCATTATTAATAAAAATTAAAATTGTACTGATAACTATTATTTAAAGACAGAACCCTAAACGTTTCCCAATTATGTACCAGTCTTCATCTTGGTATTAGGAATAGACGCAGTATTATGTTTATCTTCTACGAAAATGAAGAGGGAGTGAGAAGAGGGGGAGGATTGAGTGCATTTCTCTTTAAATCAAATTTTACGGTATTTATGAATAGGTGATTTCAAACTAAACAAAAATTACATCATGTTCACTCCCACCTGGCAAAGTCTGAGCCACAGCTGCAGGATTCCAGTTTCAAAAAATCCAGGTGGAATTGCAACAGACATTTTCCCTCCTAACCTCCTTATTATTAGAGAATCTCATGTAAAGCTTCACTGGGTGACTAAAGTTAGTGAACTTTGTGCAACATGTAACAAAATTTCCAGAGAGCATAAGTTCATAGGCAGTGGTTCATAGTTGTTTTGCACATTAGATTTTTATTTTTATTTTTAAAAAGCTTTTTAGTTTTTTAAATATAATGTTGGGGCAATTATGATTTGCCCCAATTATTTAGGCAAATGGTTTTCAAACTATCATCTCATTGCCTTTTCTTCTATCAAATCTTTGTGGGTGCACCATAGAAACCTTGTGAGCATAATAGATTATGTGGGATATACACTCTAATACCCTTTAATCAGAGGATAAGGTGATTAGTATGGCTGATTGACGTGCTCTCCAGCAGTTCATTAATGAAATATGGGCATTCCTATGACCCTGCTGACTGAGGTTCACAGGAATATGGCATTCCATGTGGCCTACTAATTGAGACGTGATATAACCGACATTTTAAAATAAATGCTACAGTAAGAAAGCGAAATTGGACAAAATGCCTTACACAGAAATCTGCCTACTGAAATAATCAATATCTTGTCCACATGTTCACAATTAAAAGAAAAAAAAAACCCACACTTGTTCTAACCTAACTAAAATTTTCTCCTGTAACTCTCTTCTTGAGGAACCTTAAAAAAAAATGTCAGTCAATAAATAGAGAGAAAATCATGTCAGCTAAAGTGTAAGAATACCTGATCTATACACAAATAGTTCTTTGAAGACCTTCTAATCAGGGAACTTGTCAAAATACAATTGGAGGTGAATTCCAGTTATGATGAACATCTTTCTATCAAACTGTCTGTTCTTATCAGCAGTAACTTGGGATGCTTCTACTGTTGATCCTAAAACACAGTCATATGGACATCATTGAAGATAACTTGTCATCATCTTCAAGGATCAAAGCTGACAGTTTATCTGGGACTTGCAAAGAATGGCAAGCATGGGCATCACACAGTCCAGCAACACAGCACCTGCATTCTGTTAAATTTCCAAATAAGCTCTAGAAGAGCCCACCCAGAATTCCACTACTGATCACTAGAACAAAATTAACAGCAGAGCAAACTAAAGCCATAGCTGCCACTTCTTTTTCACAGTACTAGTGATCATCTCAAAAGTTTGAATTTTGAGGAAAAAAAAAACCATGTCTGAATTCTACAAGCATTTTCTACTTTACATTTTAAGGAAATGTATTCTCCATGCACTGAAATTGGCTCTCCTCTCTGATCCTTCTTATTTATTTTTTATCGGAATTTATTTTTTATTGGAATTAGTTATCAATGGCACTTTATTATCACTTCTGCCTCTCATTAGTCTGTAGTCCAATATCAACCTCTGTAGAAAATAGGCAATAAAGGAAGTAACTATTGAATCAATGGTGAATTAGAACTCCTTGTGAAGATTTGTATAATGGGGGTTGGAACAATTCTCTGTCTCTGAAGCGTTTTCATTTTGTGTGGTTCCTTATACAAAAGTATGCTCAAGAATAAAGATGGGGGTAATCCCTGGTTACATGTGAACATTTTGGATCATACAAGTAATAGGTCCATTTCACATATAATAGGTCTGGCTTTCAAAAGCAGTATAGAAATTAACCACATAACTTCCTAGGGAAGATGTTGGCTTCACTTCTCCATCTACATCTGAAGGGTATTGATTATCTGGAGAAATTTCAGTTAGGTGGATATGAAACTGCTTTGCCTTTTTAAAATACTTTTGAGCATGATATCTTTTTGGACCATGTGAAAGGGTTAGGCTACTTGCAATGGTTCCAGTCCTCCCACTCACTTTATATCCAGAAGGTGGCACTGGAGGACTACTGTTCTACATCTTGGTGATTGTCATATAATGTCCCTCAGGATTCTGTCTTATGTTCTGTATTATTTAATGTCAGTGTCTGGTACAAAACTGCACAATACTTCTAAACATATCAGGCAAAGACCAAATTGTTCAATGTGAGCCACTTGGTTAACTTTAACTTCAGTAAGATTTTTTTCCCCTTTGATACATAATACAGTTAATATTTATTATGAGGTTAGCAAAAAGTTATCATCTAAGGTACATAACTCAATTATCCTTGGCATCTAACTAACAACCCTACAACCCAGTATTTTTTCTAGATTTTATCATGTGCTCGGTGCTAAAAAAAATAAGGGAAAATTAAATCCAGACAAGAGAAGTGTTATTGGTCAATAGATAAATCATATCTAGGCATAATGATTCTGTCCATTCTTTGGAGATTTGCACGTTCCCTAAAAGACCAGGGCCAAGAGTGTTTCCTGACCCTCAGTAGTTATACTGAGAGTAATAATAGCAAGAAGCATATTTGTTCAGATCTGTTATGTAATGACGACAGGTATGGGACCCAGACTCAGAATTGACAATGAAGGTATTGAGGTTGTGGCTAGCTTCTGTCTTTAAGGAATGCCTACCCACAGTAAAGGAACCAGCAGTCAAGAGGTGTGCTACAGAGTAATATTTGGTAGGATAGCAATGAAGGAAAAGATGCTGGAATTTTCTATGCCCGAAAAACAGAATTACACAGACAATGTTTTGAGGCAGTCTAGGGAAGTGAAAGATAAACTTTGAAGAAGGTGAGTAGAAACATTATTGACACTTGGATTTTTATATTGGAGAAAACAATTTAAAATATTTTTGATACCTAAGAAAACAAACAATCACAGAACAAACAAATCCCCAATTCTTAATCAAGGCATAAAAGAACTAAACTTAAACTATCATATTTGAACACATTATGCAAAGTCTTTGGGTAGTGGTAGGAAAATTGTGGTAGGAAAATTGGAAGGAAGCAGAAAAAGAGGAGAATCAGCAACAAGGTCAATAGACTTACAGCTGTGATGGATGAAATTTTGGAAGATCAATTTGGGGGCATCATCCTGCAGAAAATCTATTTATTTGGTTGCTAAGAGTCAATGTCAATTGGCACATAACCAGTCATCACTCAGTTAATGTAAATATAGTAGTAAAGGAATAATTGAATGATTTTGAAAATATTTATCTTACACTATTTTGCTCATAGAACACTCATAATAGTTTATGTAAACAAAATTATAGCACTACATTAAAATAGTAGCATTCTGAAAAATATACAGATTCAGAAAATCAAATAAACAATAAACATAGACCAGGGCTGCCAAAATTACAGCCCATGGGCCAGATGCATCATGCACTGGCCACATCGACACCTGGTTTAGTGAAGGGGAAAAAAGTTGTGATACATCCCATGATGACGCTGTGACAGTGTGAATTTGACACTCATGACATAGGCACAATGGCTTGAAACAACTGTGGAAATTGAAATGTGAAAAGCTGATTGAAATATTATTATTATTATTATTATTATTATTATTATTATTATTATTATTATTATTATTATTATTATTATTA
>JANHFJ010006771.1:175246-189122 GCA_032468195.1 Cerberus rynchops | reverse complement strand
ATTTCACTGCATATCGTACCCATGTATGATTGTGTATGTGACCAATAAAATTTGGAATTGGAATTGGAATTGGAAAACATTGGGGGTGGTTGACAGATTAATAACAGATTCCACCTCCCACCCATCTAGTAGAGGGATTCAAATAATTTAACAACAGGTTCTCTACCATAATGACCAGCTGAGCCAGAAGTTCTCCAAACTGCTTAGAAAGTTAACACCGGTGCTAGCGAATAGGCACGAACTGGTTGAATCCCACCTCTGCACCCACCCCAATCCCAGTCAGCCGACACCCTCCCCATCTTTTAACTAAGGTTGAGTGTTTATCTTTTCATATTATTTAGTCCATATTGTGTATAGGTTTTGTAAATTTTTTTAATCTTTTTAATATTGTAAACTGCTCAGAGGTCCCTTAGGGTAAGATGGGCAACCGATAACTTTAATAAATAAATAACCTATATTTCTTTGCATCTGATCTGTATCCTTCTAAACCGCTTCCTTGGAGAAACAATTGCAGGGGGGAGAGGGGAGCCTTTTAAAATAGATCTATTCTCTTGCTATAAATTGGTGAAAACATTTCTACTGTCATTGACATGGGGATTTTTGAAGTGACTTCAGAGGCTGTACAGAGGGAAATCCAAGTTTGCAACAGTTACACTCAAGAAGTCACTGCCAATCTCAAGAATTAAAGATCAGTGTTTCATTTTTAGGTGAATATATATATATTAAAAAAAACCAGATAAGCAGCTGCCTCAGCTGTTCATGCTTCCCTTTCTTCCAGTTCTCTTCATGTGAGAAAATCGTGATCAATGTTTTCCAAGAATGTCTACAGAAGCTATAACAGAAGTGTGTGTATGTGTGTGTATCACTTACCCTTCACCCTCCTTAATTCCTTGTCACATTTAAGCGTAAGTTTGACATGTCAGCATATTAGAGAACAGTTTGTGCAGTCACCCAAACCTATTATATTGTCGGATCAGTTCTGAAAAGCCACTTCTTAAATATTGAATTGAACTCAACCGCTTCTCTTTTTGCTGGTTGATTCATTGAAAGATTGAACTCAGTTTGTTTAACCACTTTTTGGAGGGTGGGGAAAGGAAGTAATTTACAAAAGGGAGTGGAGGAGGAGATCATATAAACATGGGACAAAACTCCAGAAAGTGAAAGCAGGATCCCATTTTAAAATATATGACAAAATAAATGCCCTGTTGTTAAAAAGAAGTCTATGGAGCTTATCTTTTCTGCATTCCAATAAGACTTGGGACCAAAATTTTCATTAGCAGTACAGTCATAGCTCTTAATTAGAATTCCAGAAGCATATTAAATGGTATTTGGTTTCTACCTCAATGCATCATTTTTCTGTTAAATAATTGATCACAGCATGGAGATTATGTTTGTGGAATTTAAGAAAGTGATTAGGCCAAAGAACATTTGGGGAAGGGAGTGGAAAGAGAATTGCATCAAGTGTTCTCACCCAACACAAGTATTAGGTCAGCATGAGTTAGTGAGGAGTGTTTCCACTAGATCTCAAGGATTTCCAAAATGGCCAGAAAGGCTGATCCTTCAGGGTTTATTTCTAACATTATCTCAGTATCTCTGAACACTTTGTGTAAAAATCAGAACAAATTTAAGATGCACAACCAACTAGAGGAACATGGTAAGTGAAAAGACAAAGATAAAGGTAAGTGGATTGTCTGTTGTCACTTACAAATCCATAGCAGTTAGACACATTTCAAGACACATAATATCCAGATGCCTCTCTTATTGGAGTGACATTTCTGAATTTGCCATCAAATGGAACTCAGATCCCCTCTATAGTTCCTAGCCATTCCTAGCTGCATACACTGTTTTTCATGGAGAAGATTATTTCATTTTTCTTTTAATTACCCTGCATAACATTTTAGGCAATTGCTTAAAGAAACAGATCAAAACTGGAATCTGACCCCTAATTTATTATCATTAGAATTTATAAAGATTTTTTCTCTCCCTACTTATTATGTAATGCAAGCAAAGATGGTTGTATTCTAGAATACTTTTAATTCACTGTAATGTTTTGTCACCGTTCTTGTTTAATTTTAGTGGTTTTCATTCTGTATTTAATCATTCTCTCGCATGCGTTTTCTCTCTCTCTCTCTCTCTCACACACACACACACATCATCACACATTATGAGAATTTGGTGTTATGACAATTTGTTTTACTCTATATTGTCAGAAGAGAGTACAGCCCATGTATTAATTCTATAAATTTTCATACATAAATTAAATGTATCCTCAGCCTCCTACTTGAACTACTTCTAGGAGGCCTAGTAACTGTGAATAATGTACATAATACTTAATCAAGAGAATATACTGGCTAGGAATCATTGGAGTTCAGCCCCAAACAAGGGATTTCAGTACTATTCACCAGTCAAGACATATGCTTGCTAACTCACATAATTGCTTTCTTCTTTGTTTATGCAGCTCACCTTTACTCACAATTCATTATGCATTGTGAAGTGAAGGTTTTCTCTGATTAATAAGTACTGCGTCTTCCAAATTTTGTAGTGATTTAGGCATTAAGTAAAGATTCCACACTCAGCTGACATTTAACGTTTTGATTTGTTTATATTTTAAGTTAATAATGTGCTGTTACATTTACAGGAAGCATTTAAAACCTTACCATATGGAATTCAGTTCTTTGAATACTTATTTCAGTAGCTGTGGGCATATCAAACTCAACGTGTTCCCTCCTATTATATATGTGGAACCTCCGTTGAAAAAGGCTGTCTTACACAAAGTGAAGACTAAACTTTGACCACTTTTCAAATTGCACATGCAGTTTACCAGTACTGTATGTTTTAGATAATTTTATAAATTAAAATCTTCAATGCAGCATTGAATATCTATTTGTGCATAACACTCATCCTTAATTAAAAACTTGGTATTTTACTCAAGTGTATATTTGGGGGTGGATGGATGGATTCTGCTCCTCAGGAAAAAAAATTAGCATGATGTTATTTAGATCAAAATGACACAAGTGTTGTTCATTCAGAACACAAACCACCAGGCACCACCTTTGCTTGGAAGCATATTGGCAGCTTGACAATGGTATGCTGCTACATTCACCTATTTATTTATTTATTTATTTATTTTCAGTTTGTACAGTCACCCATCTCAAAATAGTGATTCTGGATGACAAACAATCATAAATCTAGATGAAGTGTGCAGCACACAAATCAAATCAAATGAGTGAATGACTGAATGAGTGAGTGAGTGAGTGAATGAATGAATGAACAAATAAATGAATGTTGCCCACTGATCTGTAATTTCTCAGTTTTCCTACAGTACAGTCAAGACATTCTGTAGTAAATATCATCCTTCCACTTGCTCCATTGACAGAATTATAAAATGTTGGTTTTGGTTCCTCTCGGAAGAAATAATTCCTTTCCCAGTTTTGGGTTTATCATCATCACAGCCGGGAACACCACATTCACAGACTATTGCAAAAAGCAAACATTGCACAACTGTGCATTTCCAAAATCCAGCCCCACTAACCCTTTGCTGAATGGATCCACTGATGGCATAGATATTCTCAGTGGGTGGTAATCCTGCATTATTCCTCCCATTTTATAAGGTATTCAATATTTAAATTTGTACGTTTCCTTAATTACAGTACGTAAATTTCAACTTTTCATTCTCCTGACCACAAAAGCGATGTTTTTGCAGGGAAGTAAGGTTTTTTCATGTTTTTATGATAGAACCAATTAGAAAATTATATTGATTACTCAGAAACAAAAATTGTGTTACACAGTGTAATCTTCTTGAGGCAGAATGGAATATTCAGGACAGTTGTATATTGTACATCTTTCCTTAGTCTGGCCTAGACCTTTCAGAACCTCCCTGGTGCATGTCTCCATGGCAGCATCAGTTCTGAGGACAACAGCAAATAAAATAAGAATAAAAATAATAAACAAAAATGGAAGACAAGAAAATATAAGGTTTGCCACAGAGAATGTATGGGATTACTGACAAGGGACCTCCCAAATTGCTTCAGGCTTTGTAAGAATTTCTACCCGATGAGCTAAACTGGTCTCATCCATCTGGAACCTAGAAAATTCAAAAGTTATGAAAGACATGGCCAAGGTTTGGTTCTTTCAAGGCAGAGTTCTGATGTCCACTTCTCAGCCAGAGGCATAGCAACTAATGTGATCATAGGAGACAACCATGACATACCTGCTCTACTATCCTGTTAGGAAATACTAGTCAAGAGATAATTCTATAAAGGAAATTGGGCTAAGAAATAAAACTATAGAGTCTAATTCTATATAACTGAGATTTTTGAGGTTCTAGAAAATGATTGTTACTTACAATTTTGGCTCTGTCCTCTAGATCCAGATTAACTGACTGTTCCTTTTTTTCTGTCACACAGATATTTTACTTCCCCACTTTTAAATCTGAATTTATACCCAGAGATAGATTTTCAGCACCACCTAGTTGCCAGATATTATATTTTGATGTTATCTCTCTCTCTCTCTCTCTCTCTCTCTCTCTCTCTCATCTCTTCCTGTATCTATCCAATGAAAGAGAAGTTCTCATTAACTGACAATGGCAGAAGATCTAGGCTGTGTAAAAATATGCATTTCCTTTCTTCTGGGATGGGAGAAAAGAGTCAATCTAGATGCTGTTTCAAAGAGCATCTAAGGCAGGGGTGTCAAACAGGTGGGGTGCTTAAATTTGGCCTGTGGGGCTGGCCTGGAAATCTCAAAGGACTGGCCTATGGTGCCTCTGCCAGCCAAAATGGGCTGCGGGGGCCCATGTCGCCCCCGCACAGCCCATTTTTGGGACGCCTGATCTCTAGCATCACTCTGCTGGCTGAAAACAGGCTTCACGGAGGCCCCACATCGCCTCAGCGTGGCCCATTTTCAGCCTCCACTGCCTCCAGCAGCACTCTGCTGGCTGAAAACAGGCCATTTTCAGCCGGCAGAGTGCTGTAGGAGGACTGGTTTGGACTGGATTATAATTATGTGGCCTCAAGTAAGTGCCTGTTCTGGATAGAAAACAGGCAACATCCTATGTTAATACTAGAGTTTAATGATAAATTTTACATATTGTAGGTCCATTTAATCTACAATCAACAATCTATGAATGACAGCCATTTTTATTTGCTATCCTGGAAATTTACCTCTGCTGTTAGTTCTAGTATTATCATGTTATTTATTCTATTGTATTTTTATTATTAATTGAATAATAAAAATACAGTGGTATAAATAACTTTTCTGCCTGGAAAAGCAATTTACTATTAAACAATGGGGTATAAATTTAGAAATAAAAAGTTTAGTGGAGTATGAAGACTAAGTAATAAATGTTTGCCCGTAATATCTGGTAGAAGAGATAGGAAAATGGTTCTAGCAAAAAACTGTGGAAAGAAAGAAGAGAAGGAGAAAAAATGGAAAGAAAGAAGAGAAGGAGAAACCCCCCCACACACATCTTGAGCCTTTGTCAAATGCCCACCCTGGCCATACCACACAACAGGCACTCCAAGGTCAAACACAAACCTGATGCGACCTTCAATGAAATTGAGTTTGACACCCCTGGTTTACAAGTTTGATACCTTGTGGATGCTTTATTATTGATTGTCATTGTAAACCACCATGAATCTATATCCTCTGATGTCTGTGGTGAATTTCTTTACATTTTTTACAGTCCTCAGGATGCTCTTAAACTTGGGGACATCAAATAATCAGATTATTCAGGAAAACGAAGTTGAAGAAAGGAAAAAGGTTTGAAAGCTGAGTTTTAAAATACCAATGGATAAATAAACTGAAAGCCCTTAAAAGTACATGATCACCAGTCATTCACAATCGTATCATTCTGGGATGTTTTTCCAAATGTTTGCCTTTTTTCTTAGGCAAGATGTTAAGCTTGATCACTGTATTATTGCTTGATGGTTTCAGCTGCTGATGCATGATCAGAATGAGTGGATTAGGAGAGAACATCTTGAACAGTATGAACAGTGACTCAAGAAAACGCAAACCATGTGATATCGCAGGACCAGGGTAAAGTATTTCCAAGTTTTTAAAATAGTGTTACTATAAAACATTTACAAATAATGCATGATAATTTCAGAATTTAAAATTGAGTTAATATTTAGATTAGAGGTCAGTTGATAGCATACTGAAAATGGTGAAATGAGGTAAACCCATACTATTGCAAGAAAAAAACATACTTAGGAGTAGGAAGAGATTATTAAGTATATACCTTATATACTTGTTTCCCCCCAAATAAGATCCGGTCTTATTTTTGGGCCCCCCTAAAATAAGCACTAGGACTTATTTTTGGAGGAACACGAGTTCAGGGTGATTAGCCCTGTGCGCCCCGCCCCTGGCGCACACACAAGAGGTGGCTAACGCATGAGGACCGACTGTATCTGGCAGCAGCTGCAGCCTGCTGATCCCTTGATTGGCAGAGTCTGGGACTGCACAGACCACAAGACATGGAGTGGAAGTCAGGTGATCCCAATGTGTGAAGTGGAAGGCAAGCAATCCCAATGCACCACGTGAGCTGCAGGCAAGCTGAGAGATACGAAAATGAGCCTCCCGCAGCCAGCCACCACTTTCAGCTTTCCCGCAGCCTGCCTGGCGCATCCAGATTGCCTGCCTCCCCCTGCCTCTGCCTCTGCCTGCTGCTTACACAGGTACTCAACTCAGCTGGCTGCAGTTGCTGCCTGTCACTGTCGGCCCACACATGATCACTGCCACCTATGCTGGCCACGCCCACCCCTTTACTAGAACTTATTTTGGGGTAGGGCTTATATTAGGAACACATGTAAAATAGGCTGGGGCTTATTTTCAGGGTAGGTCGTATTTTGGAGGAAACACGGTAAATCAAGTACATGTTTAATGCAATAGAGTAGGACCAGGCAGTCATTTTTCTGTCAAGGACTTGATTCTTCAAGGATAATCTTTTGGGGTTATATACTAGAGAACTGAAGCAAACTGATAGTTAAAAAAAGCCAGTAGTAGACCTCACTTCTCTCCCTCTCTCCCTTCATTTGCATTCTTGTATTGATTTTTTATTCAACCTTGAAAAACGTTGTAAATTCCTGCTTAGAAATCAGTTTTCCTCAAAAACAGTGTAACATTTAGCCTCTTGACACCCAGTTCGGAAATATCAGTATGGTCATGTGTGTGTGTGTCATTTCCAAAGGGTTAGATGTGACTTACTGAGTTGAAGTTATTTAATACATTTATACTTAGTGTATATTTTGGCTAGGGTAATAAAATCAAAACCACGTTTAATTTAGCAATTTGATTAATATATTTTATAAAAGAAAATCATATGACCAGAAGCCTTAACCCCATAAAACCTCTGTATCTTTCTCTCTCTTTAAGTCTTGTGTGCAGTGGAGAGAAGCGACGACGTGAGCAGGAAAGTAAATATATTGAAGAACTGGCTGAGCTGATATCTGCTAATTTGAGTGACATTGATCATTTCAATGTCAAACCAGATAAATGTGCAATTTTAAAGGAAACAGTTCGACAGATACGTCAGATAAAGGAACAAGGCAAGACTGATTCTTAAGCTATATAAAAATATCCCTTTTATCTAAAAATCATGTAGGCGTGAGTCTGATTTTTAGCTTTAAAACAAGGGATACATTTTATTTTCTGTTAAATATTTGGCTGTTTAAGCTTATATTAACAACATGGACACTACAAATAAAATAACTGAAGGATTGACAACTATTTTACTAAAAGAATCATAAATTTACATTTATTACATTGTAGTAGAGTCAGTAAAATAACAGATTGGTTAGATCCAAATCATTTTATTTACTTATTTAGCTTATGTCATATCATACATAGACTAGCATGTATGATAGAAGAACCAAGTCATACTGCCATAGAATCAAGAGCTGGAAGGACCATTTAAATCATTTCCACAATCATTTTATTGTTGTCAAAGGAGAAAGTGAAGAACATAAAGGAGGTCATAGAAGAAATAGGTAGTAGACCTATGGCTCTCTCCTCAAGTCATCATAACACAATTCTGGATTGTTTCATTTAAATACCTACCCAGTCTTCATTATCGAGGGTGGTGCGGTGGCTCAGCAATTAGGATGCTGGGCTTGTTGGCTGGAAAGCCAGCAGGTTCAAGACCCAAGTGCCACAGGACAGAATGAGCTCCCATCCTTGCACCACTCCTGCCAGCCTAACAGTTTGAAAACATGCAAATGCAAGTAGATAAATAGGTACCACTTTGATGGGAAGATAATAGCACTCCATGACATCATGCTGGCTACATGACCACGGAAATGTCTTTGTACAGTGCTGGCTCAATGGCTTTAAAACAGAGATGAGCACCGTCTGTTATAGCTGACAACAATTAGCAGAATAAAATCTGCAGAGTCTCCTTTATTTTACTTCATTATCAAAAAATGTCACGGTTCAGCTGCATTTATATTTTCTGTTACCGAGGAAGCTTTTCTCCTTTAGTGTGAAATAAAGATTAATACTGTGTATGTTTCAGTACTGTTTTTTAAGCTGTTTAAATTGTCATTAAATATTTTAAGCATTTTAATATTAAATAGTAACAGTTAAATCTGTATATATCCAGTGGCATGCTTACATATATAGTATTACCTTTTTCAAGACTTGCTTTTCAATTTCAGGAAAAACAGCATCTACTGATGATGATGTTCAGAAGGCAGATGTATCTTCAACTGGACAGGGTGTTATTGATAAAGATTCACTGGGCCCACTCCTCTTACAGGCAAGTGTATAGGCCAGTGGTGGTGAATCTATGGCAGAAATGGCACTCAAAGCCCTCTCTGTGGGCATGTGCTCCGTCACCCCAGCTGAGCTCCACCACGTTTCTCCGTAGCATTTCTCACTGTCATTTGCAGGGAAACAGAAGTTTCCCTGAAAACAACGAAACAGAAGCTTGCGAAAGAAAAAGATCTTGCCTCTTGCAGAGCTGTTGATGTTATGATGCCCTGCCTCCCGCCAGCCAGCTGGTCTTCGGGTGTCCACAATGCACATGTGACTTGCAGTTTGAACACTCTAAAAGGTTCACCATCACTGGTATAGGCTATTTAGTGTTAATACTGTTAGGCTAGCTTAAGTATGTGGAATCATTAGCACAGCAGAAAGCTCTATGTTTGTTATTATATTTGTAGTTGTTAAATAGCCATGTTCAGAAGATTCTATCAGCTCTCAGTAATCAGTTCAAAAACTCTAAAAATTGAGATTCCTTCTCCATTCCTAGAAAATATGTAACATACTCTTTTCCTAGTGAGACATCTACATGATATGTTGGACTGTAATATATGTAATTCTGAGTTAGCGTGACTTTTGGTCCACCTTTTGGGAATGTATTGGAAGACATCAAATTTGGAGATTGACTTGGGCATTGCTTCTAATAATTTTTCAAGACCAAAATCAATATTATTCTGTTCCTACTTAGATTGTAATTCTTAGTACCCTTTAGAAATAATTCCATTGATTTTAGTGGAGTCCTTCTGAATAAGTATAGGATTATTTACATGTATATTATATGCATACATATCCATCATGTAATTCCTGTTCAGAGTGAGCATTGTTGCAAAGACCCTAGAAAAAGGGTAGGAAATAGCAATGACAATGAGCATACATTCAAGTTCGCAGCTACTACGATTGTTGGCTGAGCAGGTTATAAAATAGCCCAGGAAATGATGGAAGCTGGGAGATGGACCCCTTGTCAATCATCATAAGTGCTGATTTAACACCAGTTTGTCAGGTACTTAGGATACAAGGATTTGACAGCACAAGCAAACGACAACTTAATAACTGGCCATCATTATTTTTTTAATTCATTTAGTTTTTGAATTTTTAGTTATCCACTTCTCTTTATTTCATTTAAATGAAAAATATAGCTTCAGAAAAAGAATATAAATAGCTAAAACTAATATATCACAAAACAATTTATTACATAGATCAGGGGTGTCAAACTGGTGGCCAGATGTGTCATGTGCAGGTCATGCTCACTCCAGCTCCACAAAGAGAAAAAGCATCACGGTACATCACATGACGGTGTGATGTGGCGAATTTGACACATGTGATACAGATGGTTCTGAACTTAACAACTGGTTGCTTAGCACCTATTCAAATTACAACAGACCTCCCCAAGGCTACTTATGACCTGGATTCAAAATTCGGACAGTCCCTGTGGTTTCACATGATCAAGATTTATGACTTTTTTTTTTTTTTGCTGAAAACCGGTGTTTACTTCCAGTTTCTGGCAAAAAAATCCTGCCCATAGCAGACAGTGGATTTGCTTAATGACCAACATCTTCACTTAACTGCGGTGATTCATTGTGAAAAAAGGTCTTAAAATCAGGTAACAACCGGCATGACTTAGGGCCACAATTCTGAGCTCAATTACATTCATAAGTCTATGTCTTCATTCTTTTTTTGTTTTTATAGACATTGGTCCTTTCATCACATCCATATTCAATTTCACTGTACACATGTTGTGCATTAACAATAAAGGTTTTGAATACTGCTTTATATATTGCCCTTTGTTCTTTAAACTTTTCATCTGCAGTTCAAGGTGCTGGCTTTAAAGCGCTCCATGGCTTGGGACCCGGGTACTTACGGGACTGCCTGTTGCCATCATCAGCCTCCAGCCGACCAGTGCGTTCCCACAGGGTTGGCCTCCTCGGGGTTCCATTGTCGGGACGATGTCATCTGACAACCCTGAGGGTACAGGCCTTCTCTGTGGCGGCGCCCTCCCTATGGAATGAACTCCCCTCGGAGATTCATACTATTACGGATCTCCGGGGTTTCTGACATGCCCTGAAAACCCACTTATTTCAACGAGCTGGCCTGGCCTGATACCTGAGGGTTTAATCAATTTTAAATTAAAATTTAAATTTTATATTTAATCTGTGTTTTAAATTGGGGGTTTTGTTTTAATTAATTCTTAAATTGAATTTAAAATGTTGTTTTAATTATTAGCCTTTATTTAATTATTTTAATTGATTTTTAATTGTATCTTGTACTTTTTATCAGCTGTTCACTGCCCCAAGTCCTTAGTGAGAGGGGGAGGTATACAAATTTAATAAATAAATAAAATAAATAAATAGTAATAGACTGGGAGAAATGAATATGAAATTTCCAGGTGACTCACTATAACTACTATGATTTGCCACTATATTGAATCCTTCCAGTCAACAATACTGAACAAATCAGGCCATGGCTAACAAACATTAGAAATATCTACTGACCTTTTCCACTTTCTTTACATGGAAGTTCTGAAGTTGTATGAGAAAAAACAGCATAAGAAAAGGAATCACTGGTGAACACTGTCCAAATATATAGCCAGGATATTTCCTATAGAAATAATACTGGACTTCTGGTTGACACTGCAGCAGTAGCAGCTGCAAAATAGTGGAGCTCTTCTGAACTCCATTAAATCCAGCCGGTAATTGCTTCTGGGAAACCCTATGGGGTCAAAGCTGCCCTGAAGGGGTGTTGAAGAAAGGAGAGGCACTTCATAGACCACAAGGAAAATCACAATTCCTCATTAGGTCCAAAGAAAGCTCTCCCAAATGGCAATATGGTTGATGGCCATTTTGGCACAAATTGTGGCAACTGGGACAATAAGATTTGTGCTGGAGTGATGTGTGGACAGAGCATTGAAACTGGGTGAGACAACTTCCAAATTTTATGTTAAAAATTTAATCCAAGTTAAAAAGTTCCCCCCCAAAAATAATCTCCAAGAAGTAAGAAATTGGCAATCAGATACATGGAGAAAGATCAAAGACTCAGAGGTGAAAGAAATGTTTAATGGAAATCTTAAAACAAAGAAAGCCTGGAAAAGAATTAACAATTACTTGAAAAGTGATTCTTCTTTTTCTTCTTTTGGCTGTTCCAGCTAGGTGTTGCCACAGTGAATCATCTGTTTCTACCTAACTCTATCCTTGGCATCCTCTTCCTCTGCTCTCTTCCCAATTAACTTCATCTTCTTTTAGCACATTCATAAATCTCCTCTTTAGCCTTCCTCTTGACCTCTTACCTGGCAACTCCATCTCCAACATCCTTCTACCAATATAACCATTCTCCCTGCTCTGCACATGTCCAAACCATCTCAATCTGGACTCTCTAACCTTGTCCCCAAAACAGCCAATCTGAGCTGTCCCTCTGATGTGCTCATTCCTAATTCTGTCCATTCTGGTCACTCCTAAAGAGAACATCAACATCATCATCTCTGCTACCTCCATTTCTGCCTCTTGTCTTTTCTTCACTGCTATAGTCTCTAACCCATATAGCATAGCTGGTCTCACTTGTACACCTTTCTTTTGATTCTTGCTGACACTCTTCTTGAAAAGCAATTACTGGTAGAAATTTCTTTTTTTATTTTTATTTTTAATTCCCCTCAAATTGTTTGATGATCAGCTGTTGGACACTATTTAATGCTGGAATTGGGAGTAGGAGAGCCATCTACTGGAGGAAGAAGAACATTACAACCTAAGTGAAAGTGATAATTGTTTATGAATGAAAGAAGGGAAAGTAAACAACAGCTGGAAGGCTATCTGATCTTGATTTTATTTGGGTAGGCAACTTGGATGTTTGGAAACATCTAGTAAGCTCTCTGAAACTCTCTAAGGCAAATTTAACTGCAAATAAATAGATTTCTAAGGAAATCTTTTAATAGATTAAAACAATTACTGAATGAAGGACTTGAAAGAATGGAGGAAACTTGAGTGAATTTGGATTTGAACTACTTAAATTAACTGACAGAATATCCTATGAGATTGGAAAGGGAAAAAAAGGGAGATGATGGAAGAAAAAAGAAAAGAAAAACTAAATAAGACTTTAAAATTTGGACAATTGGAAAGAAATAAATTGGGAAATTACAAAATTACAAAGAAATAAATTGGGAAATTACAAACTACCAAACAACTTTTAAGGACTATAAATTTAGGGGACTTGATTATAAATTTTAGTAATTTTGGAGCTTTCAGATATTGGGACATTGAAGCCCTAGGGATGTATTGGATAATTTTTAATATACTAAACTATTGCAAAATGATTCAACAGTGGACAATATGAAGAAATATTATTGATGTTTATAAGTTTATATGAAACTATGACAAAGAATAATGAGATAATGGGACTGTTCAAAGAGAGAGAGGTAAGTGTAGAAGATCCTCAATAAGTGGGCAAAAAAGGAATATACTCAGAAATCAGGAGTAACCAGAAGGAGTGAGGGAGGAGACAAAATAAAAGAAATAACAAGAAGATGATGACATTGAAGGGACAAGAATAATATGTATGAATCAAATAAGAGTTTACAATAGAACAGGGAAGTTTCCCAAAAATAATGAAAACACTATGGATGGGTGCTCAAATGATGAGGCAGAAAAAGACAAGGGATAAGCCAGAGGGAATATTTAGTTGGTACAAAAATGGTAGAAAGAGAAATAAGGTTCCAAGAAAGAAATATAAAAGAGGAACCAAAAAGTCAATAAATGATGAAGTCTCAAAAAGAATAAGAGATGATGGATAGAGATAAAATACTTCTCAATATGATGAATATTAGAAATTAACAGATGTAGAAAACACAAATTAGAAAAATAGTAGAATATATATAGTTAGATAATAGAACATATTATAATCAAAAGCAACTAAAGTTAGGAGGTGAAAGCTATGAGGTAGTAAGTTAACTGTAATATTATTAATAATGTGTAAAAATATATTGAAAATAATAATTTTAGGGGAATTGGAAATATAATCCCAGGATTGATTAAATGTGGTTAATGATTTGTTATATTGGTCTTTTTTAATAATTGGGATTTTGGATTTATGATGAAATATTGAATAATCTTTAAATATTAAAATACTAATGATTAAACAG
>JANHFJ010006767.1:19059-29251 GCA_032468195.1 Cerberus rynchops | reverse complement strand
GACTTTTCTGGATGTGAATGAGAAGAATTCACAGTAACCAAATAAAAAGGATTTTTTTCAGGACCAAAAGCCTGTTTCATGATTTTGTTAAGCCTTGGCCAGAACAAAAGGTTCCCATCTGTATCTTTGGGTACTGACAGTGCTACACTGGAATTCTATACAGATAGTCCTTGAACTTAAAACCATTAAGTTAACAAATGCTTGATGTTACCATGGTGCTGAAACAAGCGACTTACAACTGTTCTCACGCTTACAACTGTTGCAGCGTCTCTGGTCACATAATCAAAATTTGGCAGCTTGGCAACTGGCTTGTTTTATGATGCTGTGGTGTCCCAAGGTCACATGATAACCATTTGCGACCTTCCCAAGGGCTTCCAACAAGTTAATGGAGGAAACTGGATTTGCTTAACGACTATAGAAAGAAATCAGACACTATTCTTTTAACATCTGCATTGCTTAGTGACGGAAGCTGTAGTCCCAATTATAGTCATAAATCAAGTACTACCTGTACCTTAGACACAATGGTGTAACACTTCTCAACTCTCAAACAATTGTGTTACCTACTTAGATTATCATACTAAAATATTTTATCTATTTTATTTCGTAAATTTATATGGCCTCATGTGAAGTGATTCTAGGCAGCACACATTTTTACATAAAGAATTATTGTTTTGAGCATAATAAAGATAAAACACACACTTACTGGTTTAATTGTTTTTAAAAGATGGATTCCAAATTTCTCAATACTCCGATGAGCATCCGCAAATTTTACAAATGCTTCGCTGGCTGCTGGCTGAGGTTCCCGTACACCAATAACCGAAAAAACATCACCAAATGCTGGTCATCATACAGCAAAAACATGCAATAGAAACTGGAGTCAAAAATCATAGGTGTATTTTCTGGTCTATATTATTCAAGTTTTCACTACTTCAGAATGACTGATACCCTGAGGATTATGGAACTTGAAACCTGATGTCAGAAGGGCAGCAGAATGCAAAGTTGCCTATGCTGTCCCACTTTAAATATCATTCTAGTCAGTAAGCTGGAAGGTATTTCTCCAATAGGTTGCTCTGGATAATGGCTCACACAAACCTGCATGCAACCCATAGATATTGTAGCTCAGATTTTGAAAATCAGTGGCCATATCTGGAATTTGGAAAGAATATTACAGCCATCTCACAAACTTGGTGCCATGAATAGTTATAAACCTGAGATTGTTCCACACAAGATTCTGTGTTTCCTTAGTTTCCTTCTGTTTTTCTTCTAGGTAGCTAAGTGCATTTCCAAAACACCACCGCAGACTTCTATCAGTTTTTTTCTTATAAATATCTCTCAGACATTAGCAGAGCCCAGAAGGATCTTGGAAATATATAACATGCTTACTTGACTTTTTATTTTGTAGCATGCTGATTGTGTATTTATTTTAGTTACAATGAACTAAAAAATAAATTAGATGGTCAAGTTGGTGGAATTGGACTAGAAACAGGGAGTCTGTGAGTTCTAGTCCTGCCTTAGGCACAAAACAAGCTAGGTGATCTTAGGCCAGTCAATTTATCTCAGCCTAAAAAGGAGGCAATGGCGAACCGTTCTGGAAAAGCTTGTCAAGAAAACTGCAGGGATTTGTCCAGGCAGTCTCCAGAAACTGGACACAACTGAACAGAAGGGGGAAAAAAATAGGTGGAGCACATATTAGCATCTTAATATAGGCTGTTATGTTATTTTTAAAGAGATTATGGCCATAATTGGCAAATGGTCTATCCATTTACCTCTGTGAGTCTGAGACAGTTCAAAGAAGGCTCTGAGAAGACTCTTGGTATGTTCTGTCATCCCTAGGCAAAGGGGAAGGAAAAAAATACTAATCATTCACTAAAATCTCATTATCTAGGAACTTTTGTTACTTTCCAGTCTACATTTTAACACTAAACCAGATGTTTGGTAAAAGAAAACAAAATCAAAATATGGTTGGGGACAAGTCAACACTAATATGTTTTTATTCTGAGATTGCCTGCAGAAGTATCTGAGTGGCGAAAGTTCTACTGACCAAATGCAATCATCATTCTTTGCCCTTCACTGCTCATATTCTGTGCTTCTGGGAATAGTTTGCTCACCACAATGGACATATTGTTACTAAACCACATAAAAGCATCAACTCCTTCCATGGCCATCTAACATAGGAAATCTGCTTGTGGCTCTACGGAAGGAATTCTACCTGCAGACCAAATAACCTGTCGAGACTGAAAACAAGCCATGCGGAAAATTTTACATTATCAATATATCAAGCAAAATAATGCTTCAAGATGCTTTTGTATGGTAAACAGGATATAAGCAAACGAATCACCAGTAACATGTGATCCTGATCTCAGGACCTACTTGTTGCTCCCAAATATTCTCTACTTCTCTCTACTACTGCTTCTTTCCTTCTACTGTAAGAAGGAAAGTGAGAAACGTTCATCCTCAAATTCATAAACTGTTATTGTGCTAATTTGCAAGATAGCAGAAGGCGGGAGACAATGCAACGTTAATACATAAGAGGGGAGTTTTATTGATTTTCGATTCTTGTGTGTTCATGGAGCAGGGCAGACTTACAGCAACTTCACAGTGTCATCAGCCATGGTTGAAATGATACAAAGTCTGTCCTGATGATTATTAATTTTGCACAATGACGGTTAGAATGTTCTTGAAGATGCTGTTAAGTCACTAGTGGAGAAATTACCTAATTCTCTGTGTTTGCATAAGAGGCGGTTTATCTCAAAATGGCAGTGGGTCAGTGGTGGAATCCAACCGGTTTGGCTACCAGCTTGGTGTGCACGCAATTTGCATGTGCACACATACTACGCATGCGTGCGCGCCAACCACACCGCTGTGCGGCTTCTACACTGCTTGGTTTTGCTTACCGGAGGCAGCCTGGGTAATTGGGAATGAGTAAAAAGAAATCACCTGGGTGATTCACGTGAGTAAAAAGAAAAAAAATAAAGGGGTTATAGGACAGGAAAGAGCAGGGGCAGGTAGGAAAGCCCAAATGTGCTCAGGGGTGGGTGGGTAAGGCCAAACATCGCCATTACCAGATTGGCAGAACCGGTGCGACCCGGCTGCATTTCACCACTGCAGCGGGTGGAAGAAGGTAAGAAAGACAACCCATATCTGCTCATCAAATATTCCAGATACAAGCAGGTCCAAACTGCCACTGTATGTATGTCATTAAGAGCTGAAAGCCTGCAAATGTGCATCCAAGAAATCATCATGGATATGAGCTGTAAGACAACATCCTTCCAGATTACAAAAGGAAAAAAAAAAGTGTGATTACCTTTATATAGTTCTGCAGTCCTCTCCAGCTCTTCTAATCGCTTTACCAACCCATCTAGAACAATAAAGAAATGGGAGTTGATTACAATAGTAAATTATTATTTTAGTGTTACATGTATTATTTCACATCCTGCCCTCGGGAATGATAGAGGCCAAAAACCCTGACCTTTTTAGATAATTGCCATTGTATCTTCTAATGTCTTCTCTTCTCAAGGTTAAACATGCCCAGGTTTTTAAAATACTTTTTCATTGACCTCTTTTCCTAGTGCCCTGATCACCTTCATGCTCTTTGTGAACTTGTTTCAATTTCCCTGAAAAGATTGTTTGCTTGAGGTGGGATCTCTCACTGTAGCATAATAAAATGGAACAAGAAATGTTTTCTATGACTTGGAAACTAATATTTCATTGATGGAACCTAAAAATGTCCCGTGTTTCTTGCAGAATCATTATACTGCTGATTCATACTAACTTTGCAATCAACTGCACGTAGTCGACTTACGACCACAATTGAGCCCAAAATTTCTGTTAAGCAAGGCATTTTGTTAAGTGAGTTTTCCCCCATTTTACAATCTTTCTTGCCACAGTTGTTAAGTGAATCACTGCAGTTGATAGGTTAGTTGATAACCTGGTTGTTAAGGGAAATCTAGTTTCCCCACTGACTTTGCTTGTGAGAAGGTCTCAAAAGATGATCACATGACCTTGGGACACAGCCAACAGTAGTAAATATGAACCAGTTGCCAAGCATCTCAATTTTGATCATGTGACCATGAGGGTGCTGCAAAGGTCGTAACTGTGAAAAACGGTCATAAGTCATCTTTTTCAGTGCCATTGTAACTTTGAACAGTCACTAAACGAACTGTTGTAAGTCAAGGACTACCTGTATTATACTGAGATCTTTTATCAAGCCAGACACCCTTGGGTATTTGATATCTTACTCCTGAGTGAATCAGATATCCTTTTGCATTTATTGCCTTTACATTTCATTGTTATTTTTCAGTCCATTTCTTTAGACCAGGGGTGTAAAACTGAAGGCCCGGGGGCCAGATCTGGCCCATGGGATACTTAGATCTGGCCCACGGAGCCACCCTGGAAACAGCAAAGGACTGGTTCTTCTGCTAGCGAAAATGGACCTTGGGAGCCTGTTTTCGCTGGCAGAGCAGTTGGACCACTACAGGTGCTCCCGAAAGGAGTGATGTCAAGCTGGCCATGCCCACCCTGGTTCCCCGAGGCCAAACCCAACCCTGATGTGGCCCCTCAATGAAATTGAGTTTGACAGATCAGCTTCATTTTGTTTTGTTTGCTCAGATATTATCTCACCCAGTTTCCACAATCTGGTTAAGTATTTTCTCCACCTCTTCAAGTTCTTTATAGCAACACTGAAGAATACTTGGGATCATATCATCCACATCATAACTTCTTTTCAATGTTGTGAAGAACCACTGATGAACATTCTTTGAGTATGATTTCCAAACTAGCTGTGCATGCACTGAATTGAACTTAATTAAACTAAACTTCATTAACCTGTTAATCAGAATGTCATATGATACTTTATGGAAAGCTTTGCTTATATCAATATACAATACAATAGAGCCATCTCCTGGCTGTATTGTTAACAGGCTAGATATGTACTCAAATTAGACATTTACTGTTTTTAGTATTTTAATTATTTTTATTGTTTTAAAATGGTTTTAAGATTTTAAGTGTAATGTATGTTTTTGAATTGTGAGCTGCCTAAAGTCATTTGCTGAGATGGGTAGCTATAGAAATGAATGAATATTACATTTACAATATTGAATTATCTACTAAAGCTGTCTTCTGACATAAAGTGAGACATGGTTAGTCCATAACTGATTGACTGTCAGACCCATGCTGACTTCTGCAAATTACCACATAGCTTTCAAAGATTTGAACCAATATCTTTATTTCTTAATTCTAGAATACTCCAGGTATTAATATAAGATTGTAATTATCTGGAATCCCTCATCCTTTCCTTTTTAAGGATAGGAAGATTTATTTTCTTTCAGCAAATTGGCTCTTCATCTCTTCTTCAGAATTTTTCAAAATAATACATAAAGTTTTGCTAATTTCTATAGTGCTCTAGGATGCCATTCACTTAATTCTACAGATTTAATCTCAAAATAAACAGGCATATCTCGGCCTTCTCACTATTCAAATTCTTTCTCAGGGCCCTTTCTATGGGTTAAATGCCTTGATGGAAATAGTGCAAAGTTTAAGCCCACGCTGCCCACAGATAGCATTTCTCCTGGCACAGCCACGCTTTTATGCACTTGTCAAGACATTTGGAAAGGGTGAAAAACATGTTGACTCTGTAAATCACTTAAGAGAATGCTGTAAAGCATTGTGAAACGATATATAAGTAAGTGCTATTGTTTTGATCAAAGCCAAAGAGAAAGAACTACAGTTTCCATGCTACTTTTCTTGCCACATTTGTTACTTAGAAAAATACTTTAATTTTCAGTAATATCATGACAGGGCCTTCATAAACACTTGTTGCTTATATCTATACGATATGGTGCTGAAGCCATACAAAAGCTAGTATTGGTTGAAATATGCCATTCTCCTGGAGGTTTATTTGATATCCATTCTTTTATAATAAAATCTGCTAGATGACCTGAAGTGTTTTTTAGTCCAGATTTCAAACTATTTTTTTCCCCCACTTTCCATAGTTCCTGCACCATTTGGGTTCCTCTATCACACTTCATTAGAAAAAACTTGACAAAGGTAACAGAATTCATTCTGAGGCCACAGATAAACTTGGCAGACCGGTATACATTCCCAGAATCACTACAAGGAATGGCTACTGTTCTATCTTACAACTGGGGGACTAGGACCGATATAGTAGCTCGCCTGAGGATCATCTTAAAGTGGTGAGGCTTGAAGAGGGGACCTCTGGTATTTAGCAAGTATATTACATTGGCTCTCAGCCTCACAGTTATGAGTCAAGTGCTGACATCACCAACTGGATGAGATTCAATTTCAGAAGGCAAACTTTGTGGGAACGCTTAATCTTTGATGGCGCTTGACTCAACCAGCACCCATGGTCACCCTGCTTCTTGCATATTGCTTACCATTGCAGAGGATAGCCCGGCTCAGTCCTAGGGCATCTGCTGTCCCTGAGCTCATGTTCTCTACCAGGCGGTGCTTCACTTTCTTTAGCACTGCATTCCAGGAAAGAGACATATAATCCATAAGCAGCAATTTCCAAAATGTAGCATAATTCCTACATTTCACAAAAGCAGGCTAAAAAATAAACCTTTAAGACAGTCAAAGTCTTTCCTTACCAATGTCTAAGGTTTTCCCCTGCTTTGGATCAGCCTGGAGCTTGTTGTAATGAATTGTCACCTCTCCCTAGAAGACCAAAACCAAATAGAGTATGGGTTTGTAAGAGAAAGGCACCATTTTTCGCATGAGCAAAATCTCACAATTTACATTCCAGCAATCCTTGTTGTCTCTCACCTTCACCACCTGTATCATTTTGGCTACTTCCACTTTGGTTTTTCCTTTGACTGACTTCCCATTCACGCCTGTGATTTCATCACCGGCTGCCAACGTTCCATCAAGGGCTGCAGGAGTATTGTCAAATACCTGAGGAGGAATACATTGTGATGATGGAAGAGCAATGGTAGGGCAATGGTTAGAATGCAGTATTGCAAGCTAACTCTCCTCCTCACTGCCAGGTGTTTGATTCTGACTGGCTCAAGGTTGACTCAGCCTTCCATCCTTCCAAGGTAGGTAAAATGAGGACACAAATTGGTGGGGGCAATAGGCTGACTCTGTAAACCATTAAGAGAAGGCTGTAAAGCATTGTGAAGCGATATATAAGTGCTATTACTTTGATCAAAGAAGCCAAAGAGAAAGAACTACAGTTTCCATGCTACTTTTCTTGCCACATTTGTTACTTAGAAAAATACTTTAATTTTCAGTAATATCATGACAGGGCCTTCATAAACACTTGTTGCTTATATCTATACGATATGGTGCTGAAGCCATACAAAAGCTAGTATTGGTTGAAATATGCCATTCTCCTGGAGGTTTATTTGATATCCATTCTTTTATAATAAAAGCTGCTAGATGACCTGAAGTGTTTTTTAGTCCAGAGATTTCAAACTAGTTTTTTTCTCACACTTTCCATAGTTCCTGCACCATTTGGGCAGCTTCCTGTATCACACTTCATTAGACATTGAAATAAATCTTACGGCCACTTGTGAGGAGGTTCATAATTGAACCTTTTGAAATTAGAATACATTCAAAACTATGACTGAATTCTCCCTGAATCACTCTTGTTTAACATCCATGGCAGGATTTCTTTTGAATGTTGAGATCATGTATAAAAGTCAATGAATTTGAAATATCTTTCTAGTCCAGGCCATGAATTTATTTTAATGAAAAAGAGAAAATAGCTATACCAGACCAGAAAATACATCGATTTGGTTGTTCAATTTATTTCATTGACACATAGATGGACACATACTGTAGTTCATTAAAAAATAAATTATTTATTATCCCACAAGCTTCATGCATTGTAGTCCGCCACTTTTTGTTGCTGTTACTATTGTTGCTATTGCTACAGGCTACAAGGATGGATCTTCAAATCAAAATTCTGCTTCCAGGATGTTACATTCAATTTTTATTATTATTTTGCTTTCTAGCAATATATTCCTCTTCCCTAACACTAACCTGGACTATATACAGGCAGGGGCAATACTGGGCTCCTCCACCTATACTAATTCCAATCAGATTCTGAGAGTCTTTCTTCAAGGTCACTGTTCCAGGTACTGTAGGAATCCCCCTAAAACAGAGATAGAAACACAAACATCTGCCAACTGCCCCTGCTTTCACCACAACAGAGATAAAAGGAATTTCCTAAATGTTGAGGTTCAGACTAAAAAGACAAATGCAACAATGAAATACAATCTGAGAGTGAGATAGGTGGTTTCTAAATTTTATAAATAAATATATAAAACGTGAACAATATCTTGATGAAAACATGCAAATTATTTGCAAAAGCATAGCAAGAGCTAAAATGTCTTTCATGATTAAACTGTGTGTCATGCCCCCGTGGGAGTCTGCGGAGGAGGATGAGCTGGAACGGGAGCCATAGAGGGGACGGCTCCATTGACCTTGGGGGAAACTGGAGAAAGGCAGAATCAGTCTGGGCAAGGCTTGCCTAAAGTAGTAGGGCCTACAGACAGGGAAAGCTCAGGAGATGAGCAAGGATTACCCCCTCCTGATCCAAGAAGACGTAGGGAGGAGAGAAGGTGTGAGCAACACAGATCGAGCTGGCTACAAGAAAGGAGAATGCCCCACCCCCTTTCACAAGGCATACCTGGAGACTGAGATAAGGAGGTACCGGTGGGAGGGGAATTTGTTGGGAACAAACATTGAGTCAGTGGAGCCTCATGTGAAATTGCCAAAGCCTGGAGTTTGCTGTGATCTGTTTTGTGGGGGTTGCCTGGTTTGCCTGCTTTACGGAAACTGGCCCTGGCTACTGTGGGGCTAACTTGGCTTGTTGGACTGCTGGCCTTGGTTGCTGTGTGGCTAATCTTGCTCACTGGACTATTTGCAGGCAGAGGTTTCTGAAGGTGCATGGGAGAGCTTTGCTCAAGGACTAATAGTGACTGTGGGAACCGTTTGGCACAGTTGGAGCAATAAAAGGAAGTTGGACTAGTTCTCTGGCTATGTTGCTTTCATGCCATGCCCTGGATCATCACACTGTGGTCTCTCACTAGTATTTTTCAGCCTCAGCTTTAATATCCAGCCAGCCTATCTCAGATTTTAAATTAGTTTCATGGCGACATAAAGCCAGATGTAAATTTACAAAGTTCATTCCATTATTTTCCAATGCAAATCACTGCTGCACTGATTTTACTTCTAAGACTTACTCTCTTTTTTAAAATAAAAACTGATTGTTTTTCTTGCAGGCATTAAAATTTGATACTTTCAGACATGTATCACAAGGTTCTCTTGAATATATATTCTTATTGTAATTTATTATATTCTCACTCATGTTTCTCCAAATATCTTGGATTCTGAATTCACAATCTATATACTGTATTAAGGCTGCCAGGAGAATATAAATTCAATCAAGTAAAACCTGAAAAAGAGCAATCACCTAATAACAACAGAGAAATTAATGCAAACTATATCCATAATTGCCTAGTTTACATGTTTCTTTTTAGTCATTTAACCAAGGAAATACTGAAGATTTCGACTTGACTTCTATAGAATACTCTTTCCCAATCCAAACTAGAGAAAAAGATCTGTTAATGAATAAAGCTCCAGAACTAAGGCATTTTGATTTGGCTCTAAATCTACTAGTCTTTGAGTGAGTTTTGATATTTTTCTGAATTCTTGTTGCAGCTTTTTTTCTCAGTCAAGAAATTATTGTTGTGTGCTTTCCAAACAATTCTAATTCCAGTTCTTTCCAAATCAAATACAAAGATACAAATTACTAGCAGGAAACAGAGAAAAAGGAGAAAATAAAACTTACAACTTGTCTTCCTCAATGTCATACTCCAAGTCTGCAAACATTGTTATAAATTAGCGATTACTTTGTGAAGAATCTGATTTTTCCAGACTACATAAAAGGAAAAATAATCATCAATAGAGAATACTCATCTCATCTTTTCATATGCTTACTGAAATCTTTGTCTTTGCATTTTTAACATCTGCTGAACAGTAAGAAAATCTGCCTGCCTTCTCAGGTTATTATCATTAAACAATCTATGAAGCTATTAATAAAATATGAAACATATCACAATATAATGTAAAGGATTAGTTCCTATCTTTGAAATGTTTACAGCTAAAAGAATATAAATTATAACAGATGCTATGACTCAATACTACCAAAGCTTTATTTTTCAAGTCC
>JANHFJ010006764.1:15596-25719 GCA_032468195.1 Cerberus rynchops | reverse complement strand
GTTAGAGCCGGCGATCGCCCGCTCTCTCGCTCTTTCTCTCTCCGGGTGGAGAAACTTTGCCTGCCTGTCCTGACAGCGCGTTTCCCATACGTACTGCTGCAGAAATGTTTTTCCTTTCTTGGAATTTTCGTACCACGTATCTCGAGGTACCACTGTACTACGTAAAGGGAGGTTTTTAAAAGTCTGAATATACATGTTAAATAAATACGTAAATATGGTGTCCCTACTTCGCGGATTTTCAGCTATCGCGGCCGGGTTTGGAACCTATCTACCGCGATAAATGAGGGTTTACTGTACAGGTTTAGGTGCCCAAGATTGCCTGCATGGTTGCATTTTCTACCAGCTGTAGCTTCCAGATACTTTTTAAGGGTAGCCCCATGTAAACTGCATCACAACGGTCCAATTGTTTTCCAGTAGGCCTGGGTCCCCACCTCCCACCCAATGTCATTTCAGCTGTATTTCTTAATAATTTAATTTTAATTTTATTAAATTTCTATACCGCCCCTCTCCCGAAGGACTTGGGGGGGTGAACAGCCTATAATAGCTGTTCACCGCTATTATAATAGCATAATAGCTCTTAGCCTTATATACAACTTCAGAGTGTTTTATAGCTCTCTCTAAACAGTTTACACAGTCAGCCTCTTGCCCCCAATCATCTGTCTCCCCATTTTACCGACCTGGGAAGGATGAAAGGCTGAGTCAACCTGCAGCCAGTCAGGATCGAACTCCTGGCAGTGAGCAGCCTGCAATATTGCATTCTAACCACTGTGCTACCACGGCTCCAAATCCAAGGCTAAAATTTGCAATTGAGAAAAGGGGGAGCAAGGAGTTTGGAGTGGCTGCTTTCTGGTTTTCTTTTGGAGAGAAATGTAAGTTAATTTTATCCCCAAGGGACGAAAGGAGCTTAGTAGAATCTTTCTCTTTGTTTCCTGTAGTTTGCCTCTTTTTCTCTTTAATTAAATCCCTTCTGTTTCTTTGTAAGCTTGACTGGCGTTTTGTGTTTTTCAGCCTCAGCTTCACTGAGTGGACTTCAACTCCCAGAATTCCTTAGCCAGTACAGGTTGTCCTCAACTTACCACAATTGAATCCAACATTTCTGTTGCTAAGACAGTGGTTAAGTGAATAATGCCCCATTTTCTGTTTCTTGCTACCGTTGCTAAGTGAATCACTGCAGTTGTTAAATTAGTAACACAGTTGTTAAAAGTGAATCTGGCTTCCTCATTGATTTTGCTTGTTAGGAGGTCGCAAAAGGGGATCACATGACCCTGGGACACTGCCACCATCATAAATATTGATCAGATTACCACAATGGTCGTAAATGTGAAACCTGGTCATAAGCCACTTTCTCTATTGTTGTAACTTTCAACAGTCACTGAATGAATGGTTGTAAGTCGAGGACCATCTGTACAATGAATCCGGCTGTTACCACTTATGTATTTCTTCTTTAATTAAAATCCATTTTGGCTAGAAAACAACAAAGATTGTAGCAAAGAAGAAAGGAAAAAAATGCAAATCAAGCAAAGATTTGTGTGGGGTTTTTTTGCCATGAAAACATTTATTTTACAATCTTGGTTTCTGGTAATTTAGCAATCTTTATTTATTTATTTATTTATTTATTTTTCACTTTTAAGTTCCTACTCAGACATACAATACATAAATTACCATGCTAAAACATAATAGAATTCCTTCTGGAACTGGAGGTATGTACAGGAGCTCAGGACTTGTGAGTGTTAAGAATCCACAAAGTGCGTACAGCCACAGCTACTTACATACAATTTAAAGGGCGACCCTTTAAACAACATAACAAAATATATATATATTCTGTGTGTATATATATATATTTATATAATCGCTTTTCAAATGCATCTATACTTTGATTGGTTTTTTTTCTTTTTAATAATTAACTTTTTGTTTTTATTTTTTTATTTTAACTTTTTAACACGCTGGGATTTCCCATCCCCCCTTCTCCCATCCAGCAAATACAAGTGCAAAAAAATAATAATAAAAAAAACCCTGTTACCTCGACAGGTTATACGGATTTCAAGAAGAGATCACATTAAAATCTAAAAATCAGCATTAAGTGAATGATGGGCACCCACCAAACGTTGCTCATTCAGAGACTTATTTTTGGAACGTTACTGAACCCAACCAACACTGTAAAACAGATATACTGGCCAACTACCCCCTTAGTCCAAGAATCTCCAATCTTGGCAACTAGAAAACTTGTGGACTTCAACTCCCAGAATTCCCCAGTCAGCAATTTTGGGAGTCCAAGTCCAAAGTCTTCAAGCTTGGAGACCCCTGCCTTAGTCCATCAAACTTCTTCCTTAAATATATGAGACCCCACCCCAAAATTGACTGAGAATGAACTACTAGGGAAATAAATTCACACATGCACCCCACTGCCAAAAACAAAAAACAAAACTTAAGAAGAGTAGGCATATGAGGAAGGGATGACAACTGCTTAACAAGATGAAGCTGGTGTACATTCACACAAAGCTATCCACACCCAAGAAGGAAAACGGAACATCTGAAGGGCTGGTGGCTTGGTAGAGCTTCAGGTTTAGGTCATCGCTAGTTTCCCGGAGACACATATTTAAAAAAAAAAAATGGTTCAAAATATCTCCAATGAAATAATTTCTGTGATCTGCACGGTGCAGTTAAATGATTGTGTTGATCGCCTCCAATAAAATATTTAAAAATATGTCCTTTTAGGGTAAGGGGTAGATGGTGGCTTTCTCACTAAAGGGGTACAAGATTCCTCGCACAACTCTACTTTCCACTTAAGGGTTTTTCCACAAATCAAACTTCTACATGTCTATTTCAGCATTCTCCCGTACAGAGGTTGTGAAGGAAGACCACCAACCTTCTCCAGAAGGTTTCAGCCAACAGGAAACACTGGAGTTTTTCCGGGCATCCCTTTGGGAGAAGGTTGCAGGTCAGTTCTAAAAGGGCAAATCATATGGATCCAGCCAAGATGAAGGCAGGCTAGTGGAGTAAACGAAACCACATAATCTTGCCACCAACTCTGCTAGCTCTATCTGGTAGCT
Organism: Cerberus rynchops; assembly: GCA_032468195.1. NCBI lineage: Eukaryota > Metazoa > Chordata > Lepidosauria > Squamata > Homalopsidae > Cerberus > Cerberus rynchops. The sequence continues at coordinate 22,669 of JANHFJ010006764.1, read as the reverse complement.
TCATGGCCTTCAGAGAGCCAAAAAGGAGACACGGTGGAAGGAGACCTTCACAGGTACCTGGAGGAAGTCCTCCTGGTTTCATTTGGGTATAAAAATTTGTGAAATTAAATTAAATTAAATTAAATTAATACTGTTCAGCAGAAAAGCCCTCCAATCCAAAATGTCCTTTTAGGCTTGACACTGTATATATAATAATTTTGTTGGTATATGTATATACAGTATATAATCATATTTATACTTCATATTAATATGATAGCTCCTGATGCAGCAGCACCTTCACCTTCTCTCTATATATATTTGAATATATTTCAAAGTAGACAATGGCTGTCATTTGAAACGAAAATCTATATTTTTGTCAAAATCGTAAAATAGCTGTAGAAAGTTACGTTATTCATCTATTATAGGCTAGTACAAGACAGAATTGTGTAGTTGCACAAGTTAGACATATGCTGTAACTTAAAAGTCCCTCCTGACAGAATGTTATGAATATTCCACAGTTCTGCATCACAGCCAGTGGCTACCGAAATGTCAAGATGATACATAACATGGTATCTTATCTGGCATTTTCCAGGTCATGTAGCTGTAGCAGCATCCCTTTCTCCATTCCATCATTGAAGGAATTGTACATGGGAGATGGAAAATAAAAAGAAAGTTAAGGTTGTCCCCACCCACTCCAAAAAAGTTTTGTTTTCTAAACGAGCACTATGAAAAACTCGATTTCATATTTCTGAAAATATGTAACTCAGAAACCCTATTATTGTAAACTCGCTCATGAAGAAAACACTAAGAAATCTAATTCCACCGCACTACTATATCTCTATTACAAAATTCTAGATAACCATTATAGGCCAATAAAGAAATGCTCTAATCCTAATACTCATCTGGAAGTTTGTAGCCCAGATGTGATCACCCTAAATTTCACCTAATTTTAGAAGAGAGACATAGATGTATAAAGAACCACAGTTGGGAAGGGGTGGGGGGGTTTGTTGGGCTGCTGTCATTTTATTGAAACAAATGGCTGAAATAACATTCCCAGGAGCACAGAATATGGTTTACCCAAAATTTCCCACAGGAAAAGTAGCTTTTATCTATTTTGTCAAGAAGATGGAAATTCTGAAATTGTCAAAGGGAATTAACATTGCAAACCACAGTCAACCTTTTCATTGCAACATGATAATAGCAACGAAAAATCTGATTAGACATGTCAGAATGCCTTCAGGCTGCAGTGCTTTCTATTGGGACCAGTTTAGCTATATCCTTCCAGGTCTTCTTTTGCCTTTACAAATTGTCTAAACCTGAAAAGTAACTTATGCAAAATGTGGGATAACAGCTCTTGCCAATATGTTATGATTCAAAGGTCATCTTGTCAGTGACCCAGATGGGTAGATGATGGCTGAAATCCTGTAACATGTATGAAAACAAACTAGGTATAAAAGGCATATTGTTGTTAAACCTCTAAAATCTTCAGGTTTATTGCAGTAGAGAAAGTAATTATGTCATATTGTAGTGATCATTGATCACTGATGGATATGCAATCTTGTGCTGGGATCCAGCTCTAGCTGTGAGGGCATTTTCCACTATTCTTCTTAAATGGAAACATTCAGAAAAGAATAAAGGCAAACAATGGTTGCAAAGAAGATCTTGAAAAGGAATCCCCTCTTTTATTAAACTTGATTGATTTCTTATGTGCTATGAAGTTGGTGGTTGACTCTTAGAGATCATGTAGCTAGATTTTCTTCAGGAGACTCTCTGTACCATAAATTATACTGTCATAAAAATTACAGAAGCAGTACGGAAGGGCAAAAATCCAAATTACAGTATTTCCAACAAATAATCTGAACACTTTTCGTGAAAAGGAACTTCCCTATCTGTAAGTAATTGGTTCCAGTGTTGAATTACTATTTCTCCCCCTTACTCCAAATACTCAGTTGAAATTTGTCTTTCCATAACTTCCATTCCTGCAACAATAGACAGTAGGATTTGTCCTTCTTCTTCATGGCATCCTTCTGGATATTTACAGATGATATTCTGTCCCTATTTAGCCTTCTCTTAATGTTCTAGTCCCCATTTCACTTCATAAGGCTTGGTTTCCTCATTGTCCTTTTGCTGAAATCAAGGGAAAAGGAAAGAATAATGTAACTTTTATAGATTATACTATAGGCTGATATAGATAAAATCAAAACAAATCACATGGCCAAGATGTACAGAAACATACCACTCTGGTAATTCGATAAGGTCTGAATTTTCAATCCTGTCTTGAGCTAATAGGAATCTGAAGTATTTTAACAATTCTTGGAAGATCCACAACTGAACTGGGCAATGTGTTTTTAAAAGATTATAAAGGAATATGGAAATTATATGTGTAAATTACCAATATATGTTTCTAGTTTGGATAGGACAGTTTTAACTGGGGAACACAATTGCAGTGGCAGAAAGTACATATTAAGGGGTGAAACTGTCTACCATCTTGTTGATTTTTGAACTTACCCTCTACAAACCCTACTACCCTTGAGTAAAACTGGCTCAACAGAGAACAGGAGCCAAGTTCTTTGCTAATACCTCTTCCCACTAGATCAGGCAAACAGGCAACTGGATAAACTGGGCAGAACTCCCAGTTCCTGCCATACACAACATCCTGGTTTGTCATTTGCTCCTTTAAAAAAAAAGTCCAAAGTTTGTAAGAGACACATCTGCTCTTGCAGCAGAATTGAATTTCCAAACTTGGCAATTATCTGGTAAATCGATTGCCTCATTTAGGACTTCAGAATCATGCATATTACTCTGCAAAGTACAGAACATTTTTTTAAATCAACTCTATTCCAGTAATCAGGCAGTTCCAATGAACACTACCATTGGCCTTTTGAGAACCAGTTAGAGCACTACAGATAGCATGGATACATCAAAGTGGTCTCCTGTTCTCAGTTTAATTTACCATCAATGGTGCTTCTCCATCTTCAAAGCTAAGGGCATTGCACCTGGATTATCTTTAGATATTAGAAGCTAAATGCATTCATATTCCAAGCCCATTTTCATTGGAATATGTAGCACCACTTTTTCTAACAACACATAAAAGAAAGCTACAGGACACAGAAATATTGAGTACTTGGATTTGATAATGTTTTAAAAGAACTATCTATTATCCAACATTTTTAGAAGGACTAAAACTATTGCCGTGACTGCCGAAAAGTGGCAAGAACATTTTTACTAGAAAAGCTTAATGTTTATTTTGAGACCAAAGCACATATTATTTCATAAGCATTGCCATTTCAATATTATTTGTTTTTTAACAACTTACTCAATCATTTGCCTCCATAAATTTTTGTTTTTGAACAAAAACAACAACCATACACAAATGGTGCCAAAATGCAAGGGGGAAATAAATAAAATGATTATATTTTCTACACAGCTGCCAAACAAGTCAATAAGTAGGGTACAGCAAAACCAGAACAAAACCCACCACAGCATTATGACACTTTAGCACAAATTTAGGAAACAAACAAGTGGGCCAATGCCTGCTATGTGGTAAATGGTATTCATCTATTGTGCAAGCCGTTGAAAATTTCATACTTTTTCTTAACAATGTCTTTCCCAGGGGGAGTCAGATTTGCTAAAGTAATTTAAAAGAAAATTTAATACCATTTTCCAACCAGGTATTTTTATCAGAATATAAAAAGTGAAGACAAGTAGCCATTAAAAGCATTTATAAAGATTGAATGTTTTTTGTGGCTATATTCTTTTTGAATGCAGGCATGGAGTTCAGTACCTCCCAAATGGAAAAAAAAATTACATGCTGAAATCCAGCACATCAGAGGAAAGGATAAATATACATTGATTTCTTTAATGGGTTACATCGTATGGGTAAGGTTTTCAATGGATGGGAATTTTCACAATGGTGCACTCCTCTGTATTGTGATCATACGGTCCCCCATGGTTGTATAATCTGCTTTGCTTTGCATTTCTCTCTTTTGTTTTTTTAAACACATGTACACTGCAGACAGTTCCATGCTCTGGGAGACTGGATAAGCCAAAGTTTGGAAACACAAAGCAAAGACATCAAGGTACAAGGGATGTACCAACCTGTAGATAGCAGCTTGCAATTGTGCCATGGATGTCCTGCATGTGTCTGTGAGCCTTTGTACCTCTTCACTTCTTTAACCTTCCCTGCACTCTGTGGATGTCCCTGATCCAAAATAAAATCATTATTCACATTGCAGAGAGAAAACTGAAAGGAAGGAAAACTTCAGTTGTAGGAATAAATAATATCAAAATATATTGCAAATGTGTGTGCAATTTGGTTACAGAATTAACCTGTAGAATTAACCAGAGGGACACAATACAAACCTTTCCCTAAATGTACAGAAACCAAAGTCAGCATGATTAACATGTCATTTAGCTTCTAGTTTGGTATGTTACATCAATACAGTCATAAGAAAGCAACTTAGTGGTAAGAAGGTGCAACCATAGCGGGAAATATTGCCAAGTGCAAATTAACTTAAAGGCATAGGGAAAAGCTCCTCCTGAAAAGGAGAACACAGCAACCTGACAAAGCAAGAAATTTGTTGATGTGAAATGTTAGCTGGATAAGTATAGCTGAGAAAATCAGTCCCTTAGAACCAATGATGATTACTGAGAAAGTGTATAGCATTTCTGCAGTAGCAATGAAATATCATACCAATGACAAATAATAGTCCATGGGGGAAAAAGAGAGAGTGGGACAAAAAAAAAGAGGCATGAGACTTGAATATATAGATAATTTAGCACTAATTGTGTAATTATTTTATTACATAGTCTAAATCACCACAGAAAAGGTATCCTTCAACTCTTAAATTTCCCCTAGTGAAGAATAACTCCATGTTTGGAAACACAGTAATTATTTCTTGAAAACAAGTTCTGTGCTGAGTAATTTGAGAGTTTTATCTCCTGGGTTCTGCTGCAATGTAATTGAGCAAGTGGCAATAAATCTTATACTAATAAAGTTTCTAGATTCCATTTTGGGGGTGGTGGAGGGAGCAAAAATACACAAACCTCTTTATTACCTAAAGTTGGCATATTAGAAGGTGCTTGAGTGGGTCAAAGTTTCAGCCATCTCACCTAATGATCCATTCTCAGCATCAGCACCTGCTCTAGGATGGTATATGAAAACAAGCAAGAAGGATTTATGAGCTAACCCACCTTCAGAGATAGTTTTCTTCCCCTTCTGCCTTCTCTCCTCCATTTTATTTATGTCTGCCTTCTGCATGAAATCAGGACGGATCTTCATCCTTTTAAAAACCTGGTAATGAAAATCCAGACTTGTATGTCATAAGTAGCTTCCATATTTTTTTTAAATCTGCATAATCTCTTCATTTAGAATTCTCTCTTTGTGAAAATCAATTTTATGTGCTAATTGTTTTGAGCATGAAGTTGATACTTTCCAGTAGTTCAATAGTTCAATAAAGGAGCAGTTCAGTGAAAGAATGGGACTAAGTCTGTTAATTGCAGTAACTAGGGCTGGAGAAATATCTTGTTCAATTCTCATTTCTTGAATCAATATGAGATCCAGAATGCAGCCATCCTTGGTATTTAGTAGCAAACTTTTTGATCCAATTATCTGAACAAAATACGCTTTGAAGATGAGCTGAAAGCCACAAATGGTCTGGAATGAGTTGGATAGAAATCCAGCCACCTATAGCAGAGTAATCCTGATTTTCCAGTCACTGCATTGGCTCCCAGTAGATTTATGCACACAATAAAAAAAAAACCCAGCATATTTTAAGAACTGTCTTGCCAAATCTGACTCTGACTACCTGGTCTAAACAACTACAGAAGGTCCCATCTCAAACAAAAAGCAGATGAGGTGTGGGCCAGGAGGTAGGCTTTGTTGGTAGTAGCTCCCATTCTTGGAACATAAATTCCCAGCAGTATCTTGATCACAATCTTCCTTGCTGTCACTTGCATTTTGCAAACCACTAAACATCATCCTGTTCAAATATGCTTTTGGTTTGGGACCACACAAATACCAATGGTGGAATTCAACTGGTTTTACTACCGGTTTGGTGTGCACCAACTGTGCTGCCATGAGGCTTCTAAGACACAAGTTTTTCTGTTCTGGAGGCAGCCCAGGAAGGCTGCAGAAGCCCACAAAACAGCTTTCCAAGCTATTTAGGTGAGTAAAGCAAAAAAAAAAAACTGAAGGGGATATAGGATAGAAAAGGACAGGGGCAGGTGGGTGGGGCTAAACTTCAATGCTGCTACTGGTTGAATTTCACCACTGGCATATACTCATTATTAATTTAATGTATTGCTTTATATATTGTTGGATATAATTGTTTATAATTGTTTTATATATTGTTTTATAGATATAGTAATTACTGTAAATTAAAGAAATTCAATTTTATTCAATAAATATTAAACCTCAGTCAGATAAGTCATTTGATCTAGTTTTACACGCACACACACACACACACACACACACACACACACACACACACACACACACGTATAAATAATATGACACAACATAGCACAGAACAACACAACACAACACAACGTAACATAACAACATGATAACATGATAATAACATTGCATTGGCCATTGACTCTGCTCACATGGAGCCATCTTTAATTCAACATTTTTCCCAAAAGAATTATTGATTTTCCAGTCTTGTCCATAGCCCTGGGATTTTATGCTGGTTTTCCTTCTAATATTAATCATGCCCACCCCTGCTTAGCTTTTTCAAATTCAGTCAGCACTGACTAGGTGCTGCCATTTTCGAAAGACACAGGGACAAATAGCAGCTTCATATGGAGCATGATATAAGTCAGTATGGGAGATTGCATACGTGTGCAGGGAAACAATTCTCTCTTGCTAGAACCAAAGCTTCCAGCAGAAGAACATGATCTTAACTTTGATCTTAAATTCTATTCATGATTTGCTCAACATTCCATCTGTTGCTCATCTTTGCTTACATATACAAAACAGCATTATCCACATATAACAGAAGAATATTAGCAAATTGGGGGGGGGGAGAGGGAGAAGGAGAGGGAGATCCTTGAAAATTGCAGTTTTATTTATTTATTTATTTATTTTATTT
>JANHFJ010006754.1:0-17756 GCA_032468195.1 Cerberus rynchops | reverse complement strand
AACAGGCAGTCTTTAATTTGATTGGCTCAGTCTGATGATCTCATGGATGAGGCCACGCCCATACTTGGATTCTATTCCCAGCACTACGAGAAGGAGCGTATCAGGTAAGACCAACGCCCCTTTCAAACTACATTCCATATTTTAAAATATGTGTAAGTGTTGCCCATTGCTTTCCATTATATACAGAACATTGAAATGTTCTGACTTTGTTAAAGCGTATGACTAAATATGTACCTGACTCATTTTAGAAATGTTTTTAAATCTGTCATTCAATTTCATTAATTTCCATTTTTATAGTGATTTTTTTCCTCAAGAATTTTTAGTTCGTTGCTACCACTAATTTATTTCTGTCTCTTCTATTGCCGCTTTTAGAAGTGTTTTACTCAGTTTAATAGACTTCTTAGAATGGTATATTGCAAGGGAAATAGGAATCTGATAAATCATGATATGATTTTTATTATGTTTAAATGATTACACTGGGAGAAGTGAAGTATATGTTCTGAGGTCTATGGTTATTTATCTAAATTCTTTATCAATAGATCTGTCAAAAGTGGTGCAATATGAAACAAAAATTGGAAACATTTCTTACGTACGTTTTTTAATCCAAAAATTTAGGTAGTGTATAGAAAATTAATTATTCCTCAATTTTAATAAAGTTTGACATAGTAATTAACATTCAAAGATACCAGAGAATTGGATCAAATTTCATTGGTTGTGCTGTGACATCTCTTTTTTTAAATCTTAATTTATGGTTTCTTAGGACTTTGCATTGTCGATCTAACTACAAATCATTTATGTGTAAAGAATAGCCTTGTATTATTCAAATTCTCTTAAGTATAAACACAAAGCATTTTATTCTACTTAAGCAGTAATATTTTACTAAATATCAAATAATACCGGTAGTGTATAGTACCCAATGTATCCTGCACATATTGTATTGAATTCTTACAATTAATGCAGTATTCAAGCATACTTTTTCACATGGCATGCTGAGCTACATCCAAGCCAGTCATATAGCATGTGGAGCCATAAAATGGCTTGTTTTAACGTGTGTGACTTGTTTTAAAACTTCAGATATCATCTGTAATTTTTCCTAATAATGTTTTTTTAACAGATGCACTGGCATAGGATATAATGTCTCTAGTTAAAAATTTGCCTTTTCTTTAATTGTATGACCATATACAAGCTGCTATATCTTAAAGCTAGGAAAAATAGCTTTAGAGTCCCTTCGCGGGAGAGAGGCGGTATATAAATTTGAATGAATAGATAGGTAGATAGATAGATAGATAGATAGATAGATAGATAGATAGATAGATAGATAGATGGATAGGTAGATAAATAAAATAGCATGATCCTGTAAAATAAATCAATAGAACAAATTACTGAAATGATGGCTGGAGTGTACATTGCATTAAACCACGGTATATTCATCTTTATATTGTTGAATAAACTAAATTGGATTCATCCACGCATCATGTTAAGGCAAACTTTCAGAGTTAAATCCAGGTTATATTATGGCTAGAATTTGCTCTGCTCTAAAAAAAGGAACAAAAATATGAATTCATTTTCCAGTTACTCAGGTAACTGCTTATGTACGTTCTTTTATTTTCATTTATGGGTGTCATTGAAATCATAATGCCGTAAAATTAGTTTTGCTTGTTTTTGCTCTTGTTTGTACATATTATATTGCTTAAACTGGATATAGCTATCCAGCTCACTATGTGAAAAATTCTCTGCATCCTTTTGGATAGTGCAAACACCAGTCAAGGATTTGGTGGTCCTGGACACGAAACATAACATGTCGTAAATAGTTTCACATTCCTTTGAACATTCTGAAGTCCCATTTTTGCAGAAAAGCTGAGAAAACGTTTGAATCAATTCTAGGTCCATCTTAGCATCTTGTAATTTAACGTTTTGTTTCCAAGGAGCCTGAAGTTAATATATTTTGTCACTTTTAAGAAACGCGCAGCTCTATCCAGTCACCCCGAATAAAGGGATTAAAGGGTTGTAAAAAGAAAAAAAAATTTGGGAGAAGATGACAGATAATTAGACTGCTCAATTATTTTTTAAATAAAAAATACCAAAGACTTTCCATAACATTCATTATAAGTTGCATAGAAGAAATGTCTACCTAGTAATAGAAGAAAATAAATGCTACATAATACTATTTATTAACAAGACACTAATCCCACTATTTTCTGTACTAATGCATATTTCCATTTTGTTATTTTGTCTCTTTTTTCATCTAGGGTTTATGTCTCCTATTATATTTTATTTGTCACTGACCCAGGAGTAATTTTAACCATACATTTACATGTAACTTAATAATGTAGCTACTTAACTGCTCAATATTTCATATAGTACTTTGTGCTTAAAATATTTTACTAGTACTGTTTTTACTAATTAGTCACTTTGTTTCTATTATTTGGGCTCCATTTCTGTATTCAACTCATTGTGGTAAATTGTTACACAAACTTTTATCCATGTTTTAGAAACATTCTGGTTTTAAGCGTTCTGCTGGGTTTTTCCCCCTAGATAATAGTTTTCCCTTTTAGTGCTAGGCCTTCTTGTGCTCTGTTCATTTAAGAAATTTAGGAAGCTTAATTTACTGGTTAACTACTGTAATAAAGAGTATCTACTAATAGAGCATTTGAAGAAAAAAATCCAAGTCGTAGATATACCTAATTTCACCTCATTTAATTATACTTTGCATTGAAATAAATTTGCACCTCATATAAATAATCACATACTTTGCTCAGCTAATGATCAGCATTGCAAGAATGGCAAAAGACTTTCATTTTCTCTTATATTTTCTTGACATTTCTTGAGATTAATTATATTCATGTCCGCTTATTATAATGAAGCCTTGATACTTAAGATCTAAAGTGAACTAAAATGCAGGATCTAAAATTGAGATTTTGCATAGTCTCTTAATTGGCTGTATTTCTGAGACTAAAGATAGAAAAATGACTTCTGTCTCTTGTGTCTTCTGTAAGTGTGCTCTCTGACCATAGTTGTTCACAGAATGAAAACTATAAAATACTGCCCACCTACTAAGACATATCAAGCATGGTTGTATTTTCATATGTATAATGTTGGAGATTATGGCATTAGTGCAAAAAATGATATTGGTGTTACAAGTGTAACCAATTTAAAATATTCACAGAAGATTGGCTTTCAAAGCATGTATCTTGTATTGTATTTCCCTTCCTGCTGGGATGATATAGGATATAATTTTCCAGGGTCATTGTAAATATACATTCTAAACTGATGTGCTGGGCTTAATATACTGTGCATTACCTTACTCCAGTGGTTTTCCAATTTAAATTAACTTATGACCAGTCACCACATTTGTTCAGGCCCTGATTACAAATCCATAAAGAAGGTGATTTAAATAGTCTCTTCTTTCTTCATTGATTTTAATTTAAAATTTAATTTATTTAATGCAGCACAAACCTCTAGATTTTAAAAATGTGATGATAAGTTCATTTCAAGTTTATGGCTAGCAGATATATTTTCTTATTCCTGCTCTTGAATTTATCAGTCTTCAGTACGAACTTTCCTAAAACATTGTAGTATATAGGTTAGTGTTTACTAGGCAATGAAACTAGGTCTGATGTACTTCATATACAATTCTTACAATTAGTACTTGGCTTTATTAAATGCTGATATTTTGACCATTCCTGCCTCTCTTTATGTGTCAGAATTGTAAGTATTATGAGTCCCACTTATGAATTAGAATACATCATGTGGGGATTTATAAAAAGCCCCAGCCTTTGATTTATTACATTGTGGCAAGAGGTAAAATAGAAATATCTATGGACAAAATGCAGCTGTCTACCAGTGGTGGAATCTAACCAGTTTTGCTACCAGTTCAGTGCGTGTGTGCGCGCACGCCAACCACGCTGCGGTGTAGCTTCTAAAATGCATGGATTTTCCTTACTGGAGGCAACCTGGGTGATTAGGAAGGCTGCAGAGGCGCCCAAAACAGATGTTCCGCGTGATTCAGGGGAGTAAAAAAGAACAAGTAGGAATACAGGACAGGAAAATGCAGGGGAAGGTGGGCAGGACCAAACTTTGTCACCACTACCAGTTTGCTAGAACAGGTGCGACCAGGCTGAATAGCACCACTGCTATCTACAGTGTGAAGATTTTTGTGTTTGTGGTTGTTTCCATATAATCTTAAATCTTACTAATATAGAGTTTGGTAAAATAGAAATGAGTGCGTAACAGTGCAGAGAATCATGGATTCTCTTCTTGCTAGCAGGCCCATATTTCACATAATATTCTTGGCTGAAGTATTTTGTAGCTTCTGGGAAAATGTGGAGGCCAAAGAAAGTAGAACAAATGCTGTTCTATAAAGCACAACATTATTTATCAGGAGTTTCATCTGTGCTATTAATAAATGATCAGTGTGCCTCTCTTATTTCCGTATTTATTTAACAAATGGAGTGTACTTTGGAATCATATTGCTAACTTTTTAGATATCGATTATTAAATATTTTGAAGTCCTTAGGATAGTAAATTGGCAAGGAATAAATAAAAGGGTTTATAAAATAGTGGTATTTATGTGAAGACTTAAATTAATGCATTCTAGATAGTAAATATTAGCTGCTAACCAAGAAGGTGCCAAATGTGGATTGGTAGAAGATTAGGCTCACTTTATATTTTAGATAAATTATAGTCATTCTAGGTAGGCAAATAAAAAATAAATAAAATAAAATAAAATAAAAGGCAAACTTTGTGTCAGAGCACTTTTTTCTATTTACTTCTTTGAAAAATTTTATCTAGTAATACAACTTTGCAGTTATTCTGAACTTGGTTCTTGTAATTGAAAATTCTATAAAAATTGATGGAAAAAGGCAAGAAAAATGCTTTTGGAAAGTATAGGAATTTTTGTAAAGTGAGAAACTGTTTCATAGGTTTTAATGCAAGCTTTCTTCAGAAGAAAAATGTCCATTCACTTATTTTAGTAAGGCAATTATATCACAAATATCTTATTTCCCTGAGGAAGGTTCCCATTGAAATATGTTGGACAATTTTACGTTTTATTAGTTGCATAAGTTTTTCAGTAATGTATTGAGGCTTGCAAATGTTTTTGAGTTCAGATAATTGTGTTATACCCACTTTATTACTTTCAACCGATGAAATCGTTCAACACAATTTGCAAGTTCCTTTTTAGTAAGGATCTCACAGAATCCATTGCTTTTGTGGAAAGATTGCCACTGTATGATCACAATCTGTGTGATAAATTTCATTAGTTTGATTTCTTGAAAGTTAGGTATAAGAATTGCAGTTTTGTAGAAAAGAAATTTGAAACGCCCAACAATGCAATTATAGTATTTTCAAATTATCTGGAAAAGCTATCAGTTTTACATGTCAACAACCATGATAATAAATTATTCAACAGTAATTGATACTGTAAAATAATTCCTGTGAGATTGATATGTATGTTACTATAATTGCTGGGGGAAACTCTTTGAATGAGGGATTTAGTTTAAAAGCACCAATTATTGTTGATTATATGTGTTCTCTTTTGTTTCTCAGGCAGAATGCTGTTTTTGAGAGGAGTTATTGTCCTATACATGTTTGATTATAGATATTCAAATAATCTATTCACTGTATACTGTTTATTAACTATGTCTAATACAGTTCTTCATTTATTTTTGTTTTATTAGGATTTTTCCCAAGCAGTTCTCAAGGATGTGATGCTTTTTTACGCCATAAGATGACATTAATATCTCCCTCAATATTGAAAAAATATGGAATTCCTTTTGATAAAGTGAGTTATTATGTGTGGATCCTTATCCATTAGATCAAATAATGCCTAGGAAATCACATTTATCTTTACACAAATTCAATTTTAAACAAACATATCTTGATGAACAAATTATGATGTGCATATACTTGGTAAGGGTGATGAAGACATGAAATAAAACTTTATTCATTGAAAACATATACCACCTAGATACATATTTCCTCCTTTCCTTTCTCTGGATTTTCAACCTACAAAATTTTTTTCTAAATCAATTAGATTGGTGAATTAAGATTTGCATGGTCTTTTCATGAAAATTCCAAGCTCTAAGTTGTATCTTATATTTTGTTCAAAGAATTCAAAGCAACGTATATGGTTCTCTTGTTTTAGGAGGAATAGACGTGACAGTGTAATTGTATGGGACCAGGACAAACATTTCAAAGACAGTTATGCGTAACCTAATTGTCTTAAAATTGGGAATCATGTTATAGAAATCTTCAAATCTTAAACTGCTCTAAATAGAGCCTTCCAATTCTTTCAGTTCTGTGATTCTAGATATATCATATATAGATTATTTCAGTGCACTTTTATTTAGAACTCTCTTTGGAGACTTTTTAAAAAATAAAAATCTGTCTGTGATTATGATTTTCCATTATTGTGACTAGAAATTGAAATGAAATTTACATTTTCAGAAAGCTCAAACTCATTTCCTGATCCACAAAATTTGAGAAAGTGGTGGATCTTTCTTTTTAAAAGTTCCATCAATATATAAATGTATTACTATTTTTATCAAATTGCTTCTATTGCACAGTGTAATTTATGTCTGTTGTTTTATGGTTTTATATTTATTGTACTGTAAGCCATTTGCATACTTAGGTGGGATGGTAATATTTTAAGTAAGTAAACAATGGTACGGTAGACAAATAGATTATTCCAGATTTCTCTAGTGTGGATGACCATTTTAAATTGGAGATATGGAAGTTGTAGTCCCTGGTGTTTGGCAGATGTTGACTTGGCTCTCTTAGAAACTCTTAGGTATTTGCAATTGCTGTAGGAATGCTGGGATAAAGATGAACTATTAAAACATTTGAACTCTCATTTTTTTCAAAATACAGTATAGATACCGGTATATAAATATATAATATAGAAGTAGCATTGGGTATCCTGTTGAATGCAAACCCTAGCAACCTCTAAAAACAGGAATCTCAATATAAAATAATGAAAACATAAGAAAACTTAAAAAACTTTCTTTAGGTCTGAAAATAATATAATATAAAACCACTGCAAAAACATAATTGTTTCTGTTTCATACCTTGCCTTATAGTTTGTAGGCTTGGAGAGGTAGTTGAAAAATTTAAAAAATGACTGAGGCTAATTGTAGAACGGCTGCAGTTTTCTCACACTAGTTATATGCCAGAAAGCACAGAAATGGAACCCCAAATCAGCCAAGAATGTTATCAAAACACTATGTGGGTTTCTTCCATATGTAGGAACAAGAAATGAGCTTCAAGAGGTTTGTTACCATGCATTGGTGGGAAAAAGAAATGTAAGTTTTAAAACTGCAGGCCGCTGTAAACAGAAAGCTTGATAGTTCAAATCTGCAGTGGTTATTGTTATTAGGGTTTCTTTTATCTACAGTAAAACAACTTACATATTCAAACTAAGTCTGTTGCTCCTGAGTATGAATTTGAGTTTGTAAAGAAGGGTTAATTGCTAAATTGAGGACAATGGTCTAACAGATGCTATGTTTTGTTAAAAAAACAAACAAACCACAAACCACAGCATAGAGCGAGTTATTTAGCATCTATTCAGAATGTCTTCAGCTTCTTTTTATGCAGGATACCTCTGTGTTGTTTAGAGATGTGAAATAATTAAAGAGTTATATTTGAACAAATTTAGATACTATATACTTGGTAATTGCAAGTATATATTAAACCATTAAGCAGAAACAGTATTTCAGCACTGTTTAATGATGTGCCATCAAATTGGGGTCAACTCTTAGTGACCACATAAGACTTTCTCTATGACAATCTCCCTAACTTGGTCTTTCAGGACTTCCAGTGGTATACCGGTTGCCATTGTAACTGAGCCTATCCACCTTCCTGCTGGTCATGCTCTTCTATTTCTTTTTATCTTTTCTAGCAATAGAGATTCCTCCAGAGATTTATACACATCCAGTGGTTTTTATTATATTACATATATAAATACATACCGCATTAGTTTTTGTTCCTCTCCCCATATTTGATATACTCCCTTTTAGTTTATATTTTGTTTATATTCTGCAAGCTGAAATAAAAGAAACATTGGAAAAATAATAGAAATGTCAAGGTTATCGGCAAAAGTATTCCTTCTAATGTTTCCAAATTTGTTTTTCATAAGCTGTAGGGTATTGAGTATGCAAAATTTGTCATTTTACATTTTTTTATTTTATTTTATTTTATTTTATTTTATTTTATTTTATTTTATTTTATTTTATTTTTATACCTGAATCTCCCTAGTATTCTCCATAGTTTCTCCTTTAAGCATTTCAAATAGTTACGTACCGCTAGGGAGCAGTCTATACTAAACTGGAGATCTAATTAATATACCTGTGTGAAAATGTGAATAGGGGGAGTCAGGCTATGATCTCTTGTGGCTTAGAGTGATAGAACTGAAAACATGCTGAACACTGATAAGCCAGACTACACCTACCAGGTGACAGCTGAACTGCTGGTTATTGCCACAGCACACCTGCTAAACTGTGACCAGTGAGGGTTAGTGACAAGATAAATTTGGAAATTATTGGCACAGAAAATGTTTATACTTCTGTGTACTCACTTCGTATTCTTGAAAATAAAACAATCCAATCACAATCTCAGCATGAACATATGGCTGTTGTGCATAATCCTATCTATATTGCTAATGCTTAGATATACTGTGCAATTGCTATCTTTAATGGGGGTGTAAGGAAACAATTTATATAAAACAGCTTTATGGTCACTTGTTTTGGGGTAAACTAAGCTGGTTCTAGGATCTTTGACTGTCTATTACAAAGATATTGACTTATCAGCCTCCATCAGAATTCTGTCTGGCCTCCTTTGGATTATTGTGCACATAGAGCATACAAAACTCTAGCCCTAAAGTAACATGGCTATGATGGCTACCAGTAAAAGATAACACCACTGTGGTGACTGTATGAATATCATACAATCACATTTCGCTGGGCAAAGGAATATATGACTGATCTTATTGGGGCTTGATGTGGTAGATTGTGCTTGGGAGATGAGAAAACAAGAAATAATAGGATATACTCAGTGAGATTATTGCTACTAAGGGTGGAAGAAATTAACTTGTCCACCTAGGAAAAAGAGGAAAACTTCAACCTATCTGCTACAGGGAAAGGACATACTTCCTTTCAGGTTGCAGTGTAATTAGGGAATTCATAGAGAAAGGCAATCATATCCTTCTATCTTAATGTGGTATGCTGGCAAAGCATCTAAGAAAAATAAAAAAGCTGACCTGGAATGTATCATAGAAATCTCCTAGATCATGGACCTGTTTGTCATGAGCTAATTTGACTCCTCTGCATCAGAGGGTGAAGAGCCTGGTTCATCAGATTGCCAAGACTCAGCAACTATCTGAGACAATCTGAATCTAACTCAGCAAAACATCAGCAGAAGCAGGTGTCAGAGGAGTCAGATGATGAGGGGCCACATCCCTGCAGAGCATCCAACTCAGAACACATCAGCAGCTTTAGAGAGCTAAGCAGAGAAGAAAGACATTAATACTTGTAATTGAACCATATCTACATCTGGCCCATTTTAAAACAGCTGCCAGCAAAACTGTCTCTTTTGGAAACAACTCACCCTGCCTTATAGTTTGTTTCTTATTTGTTTGCTTTCCCTTTGCTTTTTGACTCAGATTGACTGACTGTTCTCTGGGTGTTTTCCTGAAAGTGTGTGCTGTTTGTTCCTTGTTTGATTTTAAACAACCTCAAAACTGCTGCGATGTAGCCAGCTCTGTCTTGCTTCCCTATATTCTGGGGGCATACATGTATGCAGAGCTCTCTGCCTGCCTTAATCAATATATTATTTGTAAATGGATCCATCATGTTTTTCACAGCTTGAAATAGTACACCGGTCCAATTAACATTGGACCTCAAGCATATAAGTCATATTCTAGATTAGATCTCTGTTTGGAACCAGTAACATGAGCTGCAGATAATCAGTGTAATTTATCCCCAGACTGATCCTTCTCTAGTTATTTGTGATCTAATTAAAGTGGCTCACCCTAGCTACCTGATGGATCTATTTTTTTCCGTCACTGAACTCGGAATTTTGCTGTCTCCTATTTGCAACACTCTTCCTTTTTGAAAACTCAAGTTTGTTTTACTAGGGAATTGAAGGTGATAAAATAGAAGGGCTAGGAGTTGTGAATGGAGCAAGTCTCAGGAAAATTATACTGGAAAAAAAAATCCCTTTAGAGCAATTCTGTTGTGATAAGAAGTAGTGAAGAATGTTTCCTTTTTTCTCTGGATAGAGAATGGGCATTACTGTTCTGAAGGGTTGTTTTTTTTTTTTGCATTGTGCACCATTGCCTTCACTGGAAAGTTGGGGAGATGGAACAGAGCATTCTTCATTCTTCATAGATAAAATTATTCAGATATACCTTGAATTTATTTTTTAGAAATGACAACCACTTGTCATAATATTTTGGATACTTTTGAATTTGTAAACCTTTGATGAAGCAGGCAAAGTACCCATATGCTTGCTTGGCTCTTGCATCTTAATATAGGTCTGCAATTAAAGGAAGTAATTAATGCTCCCTTACAGTACTTGTGTATCACTCTCTGCCTATAGAAGTGATGAGGCCAATGTTAAAGAAAACTTCCCTTTACTTGAAAGAGCTTAAGAATCAGCTGGTGTTAAATGTGCCATTTCTGGCTGAGGTAATTGAGAAACTAGTTTTAATTGGAAGATATCTGGATGATATATTATCTGGACTCATTTTAGTTAGGATCTTCAACAGGATATGAAGTCATACTATTTAATTATCTGGATGCTTCAACTATTTTGGAAATTAGAATAGTGTTCCCATTTTCTTTGATTTCACAGTGGGTTTTGAGGTGCTATCAGTATAGTGATATTACTAAGCTCTACTTCCTGCCATTTAACTTTAAGGAAATGGCAGCCTCCTTTAGGTTAAGTTTGATAATGGATTAGATGAGGATGAAGTTAAATTCTTATAAAATAAAGATTATGTTGGTTGGTAGGGAAATAGTCTTGGGCACTGAGGTTCAGCCTGCTCTTGCTATGATTACATTCCCCCTGAAAAAGCAGTCCGATACCGGCAGTCCTTGACTTGCGACCACAATTGAGCCCACAATTTCTTTTTGTTAAGTGAGACATTTGTTAAGTGAGTTTTGTCCCATTTTATGATTTTTCTTGCCACAGTTGTTAAGTGAATCACTGCAGTTGATATGTTAGTAACTCAGTTATTAAATGAATCTGGCTTCCCCATTGACTTTGCTTGTCAGTAGGTCACAATAGGTGATCACATGATCCTTGCACACAGTAGCAGTTAAATTCAAATTCAAATTCAAATTTATTCGTCACATACACAGTCATACATGGTACGATATGCAGTGAAATGCTTATGCAATAAATATAAATATGTACATGTGATTAACCATTAAATTGTACATGTGAAAAACGGTCATAAGTCACATTTTTCAATGCCGTGTAACTCTGAATGATCACCAAATGAACTGTTTGTCAGTGTAGATGTATTCATGAACTGGAATAGGTATAGCAACAAGTCAGCCAATGGGGACTGTTTGGTAACTAAAATAGTATTGGCTGTGTGAGCCATAAGAGACAGTCTGGAGCCTGGGCGTGGCTTAACTGTTCTGTATGTAAGATAGTTTGTTTCTCTTTGTTAATGTTCCTGTGCTGTGTTTCCACTTGCTATTTTCTTTTTCTCTCTACCATGTTGGAAAAACCTACATGGGTGTTGTATATATGCATTATGTTTTATATTATACAAAAAAGTTTCTTCTGTTTAATGAATCCTGCTGAATTATTTGACTCTGTGTTGGCTGGATTGCAACAAACTGTGACATTGTTGTAAATAGAAGACTACTTGTAGTCGGAAGATGCTTCTTCACCTCAGCTGTCTTTGAGCTTCCCAATGGTATAGTGGCAAGGAATGCATTTGTACCTAGATATACCAAATAGATCAACTATGTCCCTGCTCTGGAATTAGTAGTTACTGATACCTTTCTTATACCCCACCTTAACATGTGTTCTGTATAATGCTGTCCTTAAAATTTATCCAGTGCAATATGTGGCAGGTTGGTTGATGATTATTATAAAATCCAGAAAACAGACCCAAGTGAAAACTGGCACTATTAGTCAGTTGTTTTCCAGGCACAATATGAAGTGTTGCATTTTATCTTGAAAATAAAAAAAAAATCCTTAAGATCTAAATATCCAAGGGAGCACTGAATAGTTAGTTAGATCAGCAGGAGATCTTCTTAAACATGTTATTTTTTTGCAAAGTTTGCTTGAAAGAAACTTCTCTGCTGTTATTTTTAATCCGTGGAGTGCACTGTATTAGCAGTTATGCTTAGATCACATTTACTGGTTTTAGAAAAGGAAACAATGGTTCTTTTTCAGCCAAGCTTTTGCTTCTTTGAATTAGAAATGTTTTATTGTGTTTTGTTTGAGTGTTCTTTAAGCAGGAAGATGGGATAATGATTGTTGTTGTCCTTTTCTTTTTTTGCTAAATATAAATTTTCTGTTTGAGGTCATGATGAGATTCACACGCAGATACATATATGCTTATGAATAATGTGTGCACATTTTCATAGATAAAACTCTCTCATCACAGTGTTGATTTTTTTTCACTTCCTCCTTTTACCCATTCTTCTACATGCTAATTTCCAAGCATTGTGTTTTACTTAAATGATTTTTGAAATTCTGGTAAGAACAATTGATTGTTTTAAGCCAAAGGATTGTTTGGCTTGTATTGTTTCTAAAATGTATATTTTAAGACTATTATTATGGCATGGAGCATAATGAAGTCTACCCTTGTCATGAGTTTCTCAATAGTTTATATATCTTCCCCATAACAGATTCAAAATTTGCTATTCGCTGTTTTTGGTTAAATATGCTTTAGCTGTTTTGCCAACCCAAGAGAAATGGTAATTAGCTCTCTTAAGCACTGTGATTTGGTGGCATATGAAAATAATGGGTAAAACGTTTATTGAAGTTTGTTGGTTGACTTAGTTTTTACAATGGATTCTTGACCTCTTGATATTTATTTTAGCACTGGGTGATTATGAGGTTGTTGGAGATGCAACCTGACTATATAAAATTATGTGTTTTAATTCCTGTTTTCTAATATGGAGAAGATATTTTATCTTGACGTCTTAGCAGTTGGTGGCACATATTTGACCTTGGGTGATATTTAAAATTTAAATGGAATTAAGGCAAAAAGTTAAATAGAATTTTACTCCATTAGTATTTCGGTGGGAGACCCAAGAGGGTAGGCTAGAGTGGATACTTGAACAAACTTGAGAGAAAAAAAAAGGAAACCATTTATTTGTTGTTGTTATGCTACAGGAATATGTTCACACAGCCAGCTGAGATCAAACATGGTTTAAGAGAATCTTTATCTGTTCCTCATGTCAAATGTCCCACTTGACTTATCTGTTGTATAGTCCACACAGAAATACTGAGAACAGAAAAGGACAATGAGGAGGTAACATCTAGAAATGCAAGGAATCTAAACCATATTCAAGAGATTCTTATTTATTGTCCTTGTCTTCTTTTTTAGATCACACAGGAGGCTGGAGAGTTTATGATCACTTTCCCATATGGATACCATGCAGGATATAATCATGGTTTCAACTGTGCAGAATCAACAAACTTTGCAACAATTAGATGGATTGATTATGGAAAAGTAGCCAAATTGGTAAGTCAAATGATATTACTAACAGCCAAGTTATCCAAAAAAATGTGTTTAAAAAGGATTCATGAATTTAGAAATTAAAAAAGACAATTTTGAAAAAAATATGCAACATGTAATAATTTCAACAAAAGTAATTTTACTGAATAAATATTCTATATAACGTATATAGAAAATATATAATATGTGATTTCTAACACTGAATTTTCTTATTTTCATGTAATTAATGATTTTTTTAGGTCAATCCTTAAAAATTTAGCCAAATATTGTGCTGTTTTAATAATATTAATGTTATGTATATAGGAGCAATATCTATATACTACTAAAACTGTCATCATGATTTTTAACTAGACAAAATGGTGCATTTCTGGATGAAATAGGGCAACAATTTTTGAACCAAGGTGTCTCAAAAGGGCTAACTTACAGAATGCATCCAAAATCTGGAACCCATGATTCCTGAGGGAATAACCTCTGTGAAAATTGTGGCTTTTAGGGTTCTTGTTTTTACAAGAAGAATATTGATGAGACTTCTTGAGTGTCTTTGCCTAGCAGTATTAAATGATTAATTGGGGGAGGATTAAGAGCTATCAACAAGATTTGAATATATTGTCTACAATTTCATGTGATTTTAACAGATAAAAGATTTGGTTCAGCTTGGGACTTGGACCAAAATTCACCATACTGACAGCCATTTTGTTTGCTGTAAAATCTAGTATCAGACAGGCAATTGGCAATCTCGAAGGCTGTGTGCTCCATATAAACAAATTGCAAGCTTACTTGTCCTCATCAGATGAGAGAGATTAATTCTCAGTTCTGTCTAGACTTTCTCAACCACTTCTTCAACTTTAGCAACTTGCCACAGCTCCTCATTCCAGGGTCATAGGACCTCCTAACCTGCCTATCCTCACTGTGGATCCAGCCTAATGGTGCTCAAGTGCTAACATTAATCACACATTTATGATTAAAGTATTTTTCAAAACTGTATGAATACAAACATAGAAGGATGGTTGGGAAGGGAAGCCATTTGTCCAATGAGCAAATGAATAGAGAATAAGACAAAACACACTCTCTTTTTATTGTCTAGCTTCTAGCGCATCTTTTCCTGACCTAATTTTTCAGCACGAGAAAAATCATGGGGTTCCATCTCTTTACTGTTGGAGACAGCAATCGGTTCCGTTCATTTGTATTGTCTGCTTTAACTCCTCTTCTGTAGATCTACATTGGGTCTTTACTTTGTTTATTAACTTAATATAGGAATGCAGATGTGAGCACACCCAACATTACATTGTAGCTATACATTGTAGGAACATTTTGTAAAGTATTTTTTCAGTAAAGCTTATCTAGTGTTACTGACTTCACTGATCAATATAGAGTTCCACAGAACATAGTATAAAAGCTGTTGATTGGAAAATAGGGTATTAAGTTGTTCTACATTAGTATCATATGTTTGCCAATTACAGCCTGCATAGGCCTGAGACACATGTAGACTCTATAGTTCGTTCTCTTTCATGAATGTCATCTTCCTCCTCTGCACGATACATCTGATGAAGATACGGTATAGAGGAAATTTGATGTTAAGATTTTAAAGAAGGGCAGGTAGGATGTTTTCTCAGACCTTTCTAGACTTTGTAAGATAGAGTTTATCTTCATGTTAGTTGGTTAGAGATGAATTTTTGTATGGACAACATTTTGGTTTATTCTGCTTGAGTGCATTTTGTAAATGTTAGTAAAACAGATGATACGATGACAATTATTTTAT
Source organism: Cerberus rynchops (assembly GCA_032468195.1). Lineage (NCBI taxonomy): Eukaryota > Metazoa > Chordata > Lepidosauria > Squamata > Homalopsidae > Cerberus > Cerberus rynchops. Next base: position 2,292 of record JANHFJ010006754.1, on the reverse strand, counting down.
GTATTGTGCTAGGGCCTTCTTTAATTTGTGCTTAGCTTGCAATATTTGTGCTGAAGTTGGAACTATCAGCAGACTTCTAAACTGCTGAATATATATGTGTGCAAACTGTGATTATCTTTCCTGTTTTAAAAATCAAAAGTTTCTTTAGAAGTAATTTCATTTTTTAAAAATACTTTGATCCAAACAAGTGCAAGATCTCCCATAGCAGTTTGCACATCATTCAACCAGACAAATAACCTCTCTGCTAACAAGAGCTCGTTCTTGTTTAGCTTGAGAGTTAGTTTGTATATCATTAACCAATTCATTGATTAAACACTTCTTCCTCAGTTGAATGTAATGAAAAATTGTTCTGTGACAGGAGCACACTATGTCATTACACAGGATAATAGACATTGGTACATAGATATGTCATCATCATCATCATCATCATCATTCTAGATGTTATCTTATCTACTGCAGGATGAAGGCCTCTTTTATTTTCAAAATACCATACAGCAATAACTATAATATAGCAGTTAAGGGTTTTACAGTTATTATTGCATAATACTGTTACCCTACCAGTTCTGTAATGGATCTTGAGGTATCATTTCTTTTTTAATGTAAAGTAACTTTTTATCATAAATCTGCATTAATCAAAACTTAGGTGAAAATAATCCCAAGTGATGAGTGAAGTGAATCAAAATTGAAGATCTTCTTCAGAGGAAATAATGAAGAAACTGGTATACATCATCTCCATCTTTTTCATTTGAACCATTAAAATAAAATTTAAAACAAAAAGAAAGTATGGCATAAAAATTCAGTGCATTTATACCATCTATAATTAACACAGATGGAGGGCTTGAATAGTTTTTGCCTGTAATTATAAATTTAATTTAAAAATATCAAATTTATGTACTACCTTTTGCCTTATTTTAATACATTCCAAGAGGAAATATATACCATTTGTGTTAAAGAACATATTAAGCTTTTAGGATAGCTCAAAATTCTCTTTGAGATTATCTCCTATGATCTGCTATTAAACTGACTAGTTCCCAAAAGGAGCCAGTGTTACACTCTGAAATCATGGCAGCAAAAATGATTAGCTTGTTTGTGAGATGTAAGCCCATGATTACTCATCCATATTCTGTAGCAGTAGCTGCTTAAGAGACTTTTGTTGTGTGGGTAGGTTAGATCAAAGTGCTGGCCTGCAGGTTGTATTTCATTTTGGTGGGATGAAGTGCAGTTGTTTTGATGTTAGGTTTGATGGATTTGTTTGCCACTGCATTCATTAGCTTCACATCAAAAAATTGACAGGCTGTTAAATGAAACTTTGGCTTAGATTTTCAGCTTGACTGTTTGGAGACATTTGTGAAGATATTTTATGTTGGTGCTATGCAACCTCAAGTACGTACGACTATTTCTAAAGCCAAGGAAAGTTAGTTACTATGTTGATTTCATTGACTTAAAAAAAGAGAAATTCTTACCCTGCAGATAATCAGGTTTAGCTTATGTTTTCTAAACAATAGATGGGTATTTATAAAGTTAATATTTGTAGTAGTATGGTTTATGTTTGAAATAACAAATGAATAGGTGCATCTCATTTTCAGTGGAAAAAAATTCAGCCAATAAACAATATTTTTTATATAAAATAAATGACTTACAAAAATACATTAGATTTGATACACAAAAACATAAGGCAAAATCTGTGACACAAGTCAGCTTTTATTTCAGCAATGGGATGTGTCTCCTTCCTTGCAGCCAATGAAGATGTAAGTTCCCAGCTTTGACATTCTGTGCCATTTACACTTAAAAAAAACCCTATCCACCAATCTGTCTTTCTTTTTCTCCGTCTTCTTTTAGAAGCTTACTGGAGAAAAGAAAACGCTAATGCCCAAACTATTTTAAAACTTGAAGGTAGAAAAAGTGCATTTATAAGCTAATAAAAGAGAGTGAAAGATTGACAACTTGCACAATGAGGCAAAGTAAAGAGAGATGGGAAAAAAATAGAAATCAGAACATTAGGCAATTAGAGACAGAAATTATAGGATTGCTGAATTCCCAGCTATGTATTGGGCGTTTCTTGGATGGTACTTTGGCCAGTACCCATTCAACCTCCACTCCTATAGTTAAAAAAACCAAAATCCATAATGAGATACTTGTATTTAGGGTGCTGTTATTTTTTTAAGACATCTAATATTGTTGCAGGATTCCTAAATCTGTTATTCAATTTGTTCTGTACCCATATATGGTATGCTGGGAGACAAGCAGTTTGTCAATTATAATAAAGAGAGCGGGAGAATCCTGCTCTCTGAT
>JANHFJ010006749.1:70522-80949 GCA_032468195.1 Cerberus rynchops | reverse complement strand
CTTCCTTCCTTCCTGCCTTCCTGCCTTCCTGCCTTCCTGCCTTCCTGCCTTCCTGCCTGTCTTTATCTCACACTGTCCAATAATGTTATGAAATACCAATTTTTTTGGCTTATAATGCAAATTTCATGCAGACTGATTTTCTTTAATGCTAGTTGAATGCATAAAGGTTAAAATATTAAACGGGCTTCAGGAAATTACAGGTTATGCTCTACTGTTAGTCGTGGAAGCTCACTGAGTGACTTTGGATCAGTCTCTCAGCAATGAATATTGGATGTTATGGAGAAACTCGTCCCTTCTACTCAATCCCCAATCCAGGCACAAAATCTGTTGCATTTAAAGCAGGCCACAGAATCGGCATATTTTACAATATTTCTATATTTATATAACTGACATTTTACTGCATTTATTAGCATTAATAGCATAAATTGATGCCTATGATGTAAAATGTCAGATATGCATTTACACAATTTTGGTTGCTTTAAGGCAGTCCAGCCATCAGTGAACAAAAATGTAGCTATCAGAATGTTTTGGGAAATCTAAGATTTGCAAACCCTTAGGAGGGATCCTTTCTCCCAAGGCATAGTGTGATGCACTTAATGCTGACTTTGTCTTGGGATAAAGAGGTGACATTGAGAAGTAGAATTGGATGTCTATTCCAATGGTGACTGGAATTGTGGTGGTAACTATACTCATTACTTATAAAATTAATATGGGATTTTTATTTTGAACATTTTAATGTTGGATGTTAGACATATGGATACTTTATATTGAATATGTTCACTATAGACATTTCATGTTCTGTTCTGTATCGTGGATGTTTTATATATGCTACTATTGTGAAAGAGCGGGTTTGTGAGTTTGTAGGTCTTCCTGGACTTAGAGATCCTGTTGGAAAGGGAGCCCAGGAGTGCCATCGCCCAGCTGGAGTTGATATGCCAACAACCCAAGATCTTAGAACAACTCATGCCGTATCACTGCATGTCTATATTACCACATGTGACCTATACATTATTGCCTTTATGTGTTACCTGGAAGCTGCTTATGGTACAGAATGCTACAACTTGTTTACTGACAGGTATTCACTGTCAAAAACCCATTTTATGTTGTGGTCAAGCCTCTACGATGGTTACCAATAGTCTTTCAAATGGGATTCAAATTCTGCTTTCGTAGCTTGGTTCCAAGGTATACTCAGACCTGTCTTCTTCAGCCAGAATCAAGCTGTCTGGGAAAGGCTTTCAATTGTTCCACACTTCAATGATATCAAAGGGGCTGAAATGAGAACATGATGTTGCTCTATAATAGCATCAACTTTATGAAATAGTCTTCATTTAGACTGTATCCTGTGGTGCAGGCCTTCCAGAAAGCACTGAAGTGTTCTATAGAACCGTTGGTGGTAAATCATGTAAACAAAGGTTAACTCCCCATTCTGTCACATTGCTTGACACCATTACTGCCATCTCTAAAAAGAATATTTTGCTTTTAATCTGAATTTCAGATCTGACAATGAAATGGTTAAAAACATCTGGCAGCTTTACCAACAACTATAGAGGCCAGCTAAATTGCAGGCCATCCCAAATGGGCAAATGATTTTATTAATGATCAAAGTGATCCAACCTTTTGGATTTCTTTAACCTCAGGGGTCCTTAAATCTCCCTCTTGGTTTATAGAATATCTTTGGAGATATTCTATTCTATATTTGGTAACTTTGTTACCACTCACAGTCAAGCCTACTTAAGTTTTATTGGCATCCCTCTTGCATGAAAGTTGATCTATTGTTAGTCTTTTTATAATTTTGATTTATTTTTATTGCTGCTTTTATATTGATAATATGTCATAAACTTGCAGGATCAAATCAAATTATCCTGGGATAATTGTATATTTGCCTTCATTCATGTCATAATTTGTCCAGGGTCTTTTGAATGGAGGAGAGTATACAAATGGTCACACAAACAATCAATCAATCAATCAATCAAAATATAAGTATTACCTCTTCCATCCAAATTTCTTGAAACACTAATATGATAATTTTAAAATTACTTGGGGGATATTCAGGTAACCCCAAACAGAGTGAAAAGCAGATAATGCAGAGAGGTTTCTTGAGTTTTGTGAAAATAGTCACAAAAAGAGCTTTGAAATGTTCACTTCTCTCAAACTTTCTCCTTGTTTATTTAAATATGCCTTCAGGACATTTTTTGCAAAGCAGAACTAGGAAGGAATATAGTTGCTGTTGAAAGCAGCAATCAGGCACCTCTCCCCTAGCAACCTAGAGTAAAACAATAGGCAAACATTGATATGATGTCACTGACTTATTAGAGCCACCCAGCCTTCATCATAGGAGTACCATATTTGGGCTGAAAAGCTCTGGATTACCACTAGGTGGCAGCAAAGGTTTAGCATGTTGCCATTTCTTTGTTGTCCTCTAGCTATTGGATTTGGCAGTTCCAGTGAGAAATTTGCCTTGGAGTCCACAAAGCTCTGCTCACACCCATTACTTATCTTACTACACCTGATCTGAGCTTAAAGGTCCGATCTTGCCAGTTTTCTAAGATCTTTGTAAAAGTGCTTTTATTTTTCTACCTCATTAAGGGTTGTGAAATATTTGTTTTGCTTTGTTGCTTTGTTGTGCTTTTTAAAAAATTTTATGTGTTTATGTGTTTTTTAAATTACAGGTAGTCTGCGATTTACGATCCCAATTGAACCCAACATTTCTGTTGTTAAGTGAGACATTTATTAAGTGAGTTTTACCCCATTTTTTGACCTTTCTTGCCTCAGTTGTTCAATGAATCACTGTACTGGATAAGTTTTTAATTTGGTTAAGTGAATGTGGCTTCGCCATTGCCTTTGCTTGTTAGAAGGTTGCAATGTTGATCACATGACCCTGGAACACAGCAATGGTCATAAGTAGGAACCAGTTGCCAAGCAAGGTTGTAACTGTGAAAAACGATCAAAAGTCCCTTTTTTCAGTGTAACTTTGAACGGTCACTAAGTGAACTGTTATAAGTCAAGGACTATCTGTACATCTTTTTCCAATATTCTTCAACATTTCTTGGTTGTCCAAGTTCCTGACTTTAAAAAAAAAAGCGTTAAAGGTGGAGGTTCATCATGACAACTTCAGAAGCCATGGAGTCTGGTGATCAGTGGATAGATGATTATTGTACAAGAAAAGACACAGCTTTCAGATACAATGGCCTGGCTATTTCTAAGATACATGAAAGACATGTAGCACTAGAGAAAGCTTCCATTTTTCTTCATCAAAATGCAGGAGAACTTCTCCAGGAAAGTGTATAGGGAGAGAGAATAAATATTTTGTACAGTACCAATATTTAGTACAAGAGACCTGGGTGAAGGATCTGTCCACTCAACTGGGGATTTGCGTACTCTGTTGAGAAAATCAGAGAACCTGTTCAGATTAGGAGCAGCAACAAGAGGTCCCTACTACGTATGTGTACTATGGAGAAGTCAAAGAATTTTCCCCTTAACAACCCTCACATATTGAAAGGAATTGAAAATTGGGTCTGAGATAGCCAACATTGTTCTATGTAGCCCTATTAAAAAACTCAGTTAACAGTCTAATAGACAGAATGTGAAGACCAAATTTTCAAGGGATGTCTTTAAAAAACAAACAAACCCCAAAACCAACTTTCTCTTGGCATTTCCCTTTTCTGGATGTTTCCAAGTCTAGGCTGAAATTCAACAGCACTCAAGCTGCTAACAGATTTTTTTTTTAAATAAAACAATTGGAAAATGACAATCGAAGGAAGGTGAAAGATCTAGTCCCAGGGCTTCCTTTTTTCAGATGAACAGTTTATTATTTTTTAAAAAGTGGAGATTATCTATTGCAGGGGTGGGCAACCTTGGCTCTTTCATGACTCATGGACTTCAACTCAAGGTTGCCCACCCCTGATCTATTGTAAAGAGATAACACTTGTATGTCTATCACCATAACCAAATACTTGCATACCCTTACCTTATGTTTGGGAAGAATTTGTGACTCCTGTTCAGCGACAGAAATAGCTGCAGATTATGATTTCTCACTAAAAACAGGAGAGCTACCATATACGAGCAGCAAGAATCTAGATATTCACTAAATGGTTGCAAGTATTTGCTCCTTTTTGTATTTCTTTGGTGCCATCTACTAGTTTCCAGATTTTTGCAGCCCAAATATGGTAGCCTGGAAAGCAGAATGGTTGCATGGATGTTAGAAGATGAGCTAACAAATAGAAACCTGCAGGTCAGACATCATCTAATATTAAGTGCTAAGGTATATATAGACATATAAAACCCCCAACAGTATCACTAGTAGATGTTTCTAAATATTTTTAAATAGCCCTAATCTCATTTGATAGCCACTGTAGATCTCATAATACCTTTGTGTTCTGTCCTGAAATCTCATAAAAATTTGGAAATGTATAGTTTAAAAAAACACACACCACTTTTAAAATAATAAATATGGCGTCCACCTCCTATTCCATCCCTAACCACTGTCCTCTAGCATTCCCCAAGAATGTGATATAGATATTGCCAATATTTTAAAAAGATAGTTTTAGTAACTGTATATGTAGAGAAAGGACAATTTGTATGTATGGGTGGTTGAGAAAGAATTATTAGTTAGATAATCTTTATTGTCATTTATTTTCCCTGTGGACACACTGGCATAGATTTAAAACGAAATTTTCTTGCCTGGTCTCAAAAGTGTACACATACATAACACACATATAAATATGCAATATACACACATATTATATACCTATACCCTAACATATAAATACATATAAATATTAATCACTGTTCATCTTGAATACATAGTGGAAAGAGGAAGGTTGAAAGTTCACAAGGCTGATACTGTGTGGAATAAAACTGTAGCTGATGTTCTGCTTCAGAAGCCATGAAGCCTCCTCCAGAAGGTAGCAAGGAAAACAGGTTGGGAAGAGGATGTATAGCGTCCTAGAAAATCCTTGAACAGACCCTGTTCAAGTAATGCTTATATACCATGTCCTGGATAGAAATCAGAGAGCTGCCAACAATCTTTTCTGCCATCCTTACCACTCTCTGCACCGCCTTCTTGTCTGAGGCAGTAATACTTCCAAACCAGATGATGATGAAATATGTCAGGATGCTCTTGATCGTCCTTCTATGGAAAGTGGTAAGGACGGCAGAGAAGATGTACTTTTCTCATGCAATGCAGAAAACGCCTCACCAGTGTCTCGCTGTTGAGTGACCAAGCCAGCCTATTTGTTGGCTGCACACCTACAAACCCGATGCTGATAACCATCTCCACAGGTGAAGTGTGGCTCTGCCTACCTTTTCTGAATTATTATTCTTCTGTTTTCCTGTATGCTCCTCCTAATTGACCTTATATCTGCAGTTATAATCTTTAAAGTATTATCAATAAGACCTTTTTAAAAATTATAACTTTGCAACACAGAGTCACTCCCTAGATTCAGTACAGCTCACAAGTAACTGAGCTTTAATTAGGAATGTCTTCACATTCTATCAGCTATATTCCAAGGCTGGTTTTGGCCATCCATTGTCTAATTCATTTCAGGTTGAATCTATATAGTTTATATGATATCATGGGGTTTCTCTTGAAGATGGCTTAGAATGCAATTGACCTTTATCTTCATTAGTTTGCTTCCAGGCTCATTTCAGCTCAGTGAACTGGTGGGATATGGAGTACTTTATAATTTTTTAATCTCTTGTTGTAAACCTGAGATATATTCACCAAAAATACGCGGACATGACTACGAAATCACCAGGCACTCTGCTTCTTGCAAAAGAGCCTTTATCATTTTTAACAATGGCCCCACTTCAGCTCACTGTCTGTCTGGCAATAAAGATCCTTTAATCTTAGTAAGATCTTTTCTAACTCTTGTTTTAATGATGTATTATGATGCCATTGTGATACTTTGGGGATAATTGCTGTGTATATTTTGCTGGATTATATTTAATTCTCATGTATTTTTTGTTTACTCTTTCATCTTCTGAAACTTTCATTAGACATATAGGTGAGGTATAAATAGTAGCAGTAAACTAATAAACAATTTCTACATACAATGGCTGGGATTCACCTTGTTAAAGAACTACATGCTAACCTACAACTGCAGCAATAAAAAACTTCATTTATAGGATGTGTGAGAAGGTCTCTTCCACTTAAATTTCTGGAAGAACCTCACCTCAGAAAAAAGGCAAAGTGAAATAGCATCTGTCTCACTCGAAGGGGTAAAGACATTATACTGTTTTGTGGGACTTCATTGGACCTTTTGTCACAGAATAACAATATTTTGAAAGTCAGTAAGGCCCTCAATATACTGTATATAGTGGGTACAGGTCCATATATCATTTACATCTGTTCTAGGAACCAGCTGCATACAAAAATATAAGTTAATGAGGGTGTTCTCTGAGCTTGTGGGTTGCTTTCTGAATGTTTTATTACCAAGCTAGATAACATCTTCAGGGGAGTTTAGGGGATGTCACTGTCAGTGTTCTTCTGTTTATAAGGGCTTTGTGTGGTCAGTAGGTCTTATGCCCTTATAAACAGAAAAACACTGAGATCCCCTAAACTCCACTGAAGATGTTACCTAGCCTGGTAACAGAAACCAACCAAAAAACTCAGAGAATGAACCAGACCTCCATCCTACATCCGAGGTACAGATATTTGCCACTATTTCAAATATAAATTAATAATTTGTAGTTGTTCTATAGAATTTAATCTTATATTTTAAAAAAACTATGAAGACACCTTTGTAGTTCATCGCAGTCGGTGCTAAGGCACATTGATACAAAGCTTAATGTGCCAGTGTTTTACCAAATATATTCCAGTTTGGTCTTGCAACAGTACTACGAGGTTGATTTTTAATACAGGTAGTCCTCAACTTACAACAGTTCACTTAGTGACTGTTTGAAGTTACAACGACACTGAAAAAAGTGACCTATGACCATTTTTAGTACTTCTGACCATTGCAGCATCCCCCTTAGTCACATGATTTAGATTTGGATGCTTGACAGACTCACATTTATGACAGTTGTAGTGTCCCAGGGCCATGCAATCACCTTTTGCAATCTTCTGACAAGCAAAGTCAATGAATAGAATAGAATAGGATAAAATAATAACTTTATTGTCACTTGGAATGTACACTAATTGGCATACATTAAAATGAAATTTCATTGCATACAGCTCTCAAAGGGGAAACCGGTTTCACTTCACAACCGTGTTATTAATTTAACAACTGCACTGATTCACTTAACAAATGTGGCAAGAAAAGTCATAAAATAAAGAAAAACCGTTTAACAAATTTCTCACTTAGCAAGGTAAGTTTTGGCTCCGTTGTAGTTGTAAGTCAAGTACTACAAAGATAGTAAATACTATCATTGGGTAGCTGTGAGAATTAGAATACAATTCCCCCCGCCCCAGCTAGTTCTAAGTTGTTGTGCTTGCTAACTTTAACATCTAATACTGCCTTGCATTTTCACAAATCCCTGAGTATGCATTCCCTACTCACTGTTGTTACTTTTATGGAAATAAGTAACAGGCACCTCATTGCTCCTTTTCAAACACAACTCAGAGAATATCAGTGTTTGGGAAATGGGTAGCAACATGCTTTGTTATAATTTTAAATGATGACCTGATTCCAGAAAAGGAATCCTCTCTCAGTTTCATCTGCATGGGAAAAGATTGCTTTCCCACTACATTTTTAGGGTGGTACACAAAACTAAATGAAGAAGACCATCTGTGAATTGCAGTGACTCCCTTTCTTGTGTCTGAGTTGGCCTGCTTCTCTAAATATTGCACATTCTGAACAGATGCACAGATGGTATCTGTCTAACTTTCTTGCATATTTTTTTTAAAAATACCTATGTTGTTCTTGTAGAAAGCCCTTTTGCTGGAAAGGCCATATAAACTGAGTTGGCTCAGAATTTGCAGCTTGTTAAGACAACCACTATGCCCATTAAAAGAAAGAAGGCAACAATATGCTATTGTCTTTTGACAATTCCACTATAAACAATTTCTAAAACGTATTCTTATGTATGCTGCACAATTGCATATTTTGTATGAATTCATCACTAGCCAGCTGTTGTACTGGCTGTCCCCTTAATAGAAACTGTATAGTTTCCCACTGTAGTGATTGCTATTCTTAACATACACTGGCTCTCCACTGGCTAAAAATACTAGCGTCCAATTGCTTGTGGGAAAATTATACTGCAGCTATTTCTATTAGAAAGTGGAACCCTGGGCCATTACACAATCTCTCATATTGTAGATGCCATTCACATTTAGCTTCTTCCTTCCCTTGTTGAAACTACAAGAATGAAAGTGAAACAAGTGGTACCTACTTAAGAAAGGATGGTGCTTGTGGTATTTTTTTTAAAAAAAATACTTAATATGATTGATAAAATCGACATGCCAACGGTGCCTTTCTTTCAACTTTTGACTACTTGTTATAAGCCTTCTGAATAATGTTTCAAGTCTAGATCAAGGAAAGAGAAGATGAGGACTAATATGGTCAGTAGCACATACATCTTACAGATATAAGTAAAGATGACTCAACATAGTTAATGCTAATTGCATTTCTTATACCTCTTCATATTTCTCTTCCCTTGCAAACCATATCTTTGTAATGTATCACTTCATACTCTGATTTTTGCTCTTTGAACTTTTTTCTGTTTTTTTTGAAGAACTAATCAACTCTATCCAGTCATGACTTTCTTAGTCTTCCCTTTCCACTTGTCCCATTCGCTTTTGCTTTATTTGTTTTCCTATTCCATTCTCATCATTCTCATTCTTTCACTATGACTGAACCATGACAAGGTCTTTTGTACTGGTCACTCACTTTTTATATTAAATCCACATTCACACATTGCCCATTTATACTTGACAATATCTCCTCTTGTACACACACATTTCTTAATGCACTCAATTTATTTTTATGTTATTGCCCCACATACCCACCACCACTTCTATATTACAAAGTTATATACATGCTGTTATACACACATACAATTTTGCAACATTCTTCACAAAATACTGCATAACACCCACTATTTTGTATCAGCATTTGCTTCTCTCAAAATTTCTTCCTCCATTACGTCATCCTTAGTAAACATTCTATTGTGATATAAAAAATGATCTACAGGCTAATTTTTCACTATTGATGTACAGTATAATTTGTATTATCAGATGTCAAGGGTTGGATACAACTAAATGGCTGATAATGACAAATTTGTATTACTATATAATTGCAACTGCACACTCCATTTTTTTTCAATACAACTATTTTGGTCTTTGACACTTTAAATTTTATACTCACATTTTTCATTGCTTAATATAATTTCTCTAAAATTCACTGCATGTCATCCAGGTTCTTAGCTAACAACAGGACATTGTATGCAGAAAAAAGAAGACATAGATTTATATCCCTGATAAATGGACCTCTAATGTCATATTTTGGTCATATTTTGAGAGACCAGACTCAATTTAAAGATGTTTTTATAACTGTCATTAAGTGAATTACTGTGCTCAAGTTAATCATATGTTGTTAGGTAAATCCCCTGGTCATATGGCTGAATCCAACTTATCCAATTAACATTTTTCCCCCCAAAATGGCAAAAAAGGTTGCAAAACACAGTCACATGACCATGGGATGCTGCTACCAGTTGTAATGTGAGCTGGTTGTCAAGTAGCCAAAATGCAATCATGTGATTATTGCAGGAGTGGTGTGACAGTCATAACTTTAAAGATGGGCTGTAAGTAATTTTTTTCTGAGGCTGTTATAACTTTGAAGGATTGTTGAGCAACCAGTCCTAAATTGGGGACTATGTGTATTTATATTCAGTAACCAACCATCCACTTCATAATTGTAGAAAACTTTAAAATTTAAGCACATTGCTATATATTGCTTCTAAATAAACTAGAAACTTTCTTTTTCACATTCATATTTTTCTTAGTAGTCTGAAGAACAAAAATATGCATAACCTAGCATAAAAATGCACTATACTTTCTAATGTTATCTCACTGTGACTTCTTGTATCCTTTCAATCAAAATTCTGCCACTATCTTTCCAGACAGACCTATCAAACTAATCTCCAGCAGTTTTTGCATTCCATTCCACCTTTTTCTCTATAGGGGAAAAATATTTTTCTAGTTGCCAGCCATAGATACAATCTTTATCCATACAGTACATTAAACATTAAATAAATATCAAAGCAATGATCGAATCACATCTGTAAATGAACATTTTTTGTTATATAACCTACACCATTTTGAATTATGTTATCATTATGCAACATTCTTTGCTAGTATTGCTTTCTCTGTATTCACATCAATGGTAGAATTCAAATATTTTTACTGCTGGTTCTGTGGGCATGGCTTGGTGGGCGTGGGTGGGTGGGGTGTCATGTGACTGGGTAGGCAGTTTTTGTAACCAGGACAA